>CM047807.1:141964518-142148095 GCA_026214975.1 Gentiana macrophylla
TACTATAAAACAATATTAGGGAAAATACATACCCTTTCGCTTTCAACCGCCATTGCACTTGAGAGATTGTGAAATTGGACTATCAGAATTTCTTGCAAAAATCGCCAAAAATCGCCAATCGCCACTCAGAATTTGAAATAGGATAGAAATAAAGAAGATAAAAGGGAATGACAAGTATGTGAACCGTTAAACGTAAAGAAAAGCTACGTTTAAACGTAGGGTTTCTACGTTTAAACGTAGATTTTATTACGTTTAAACGTAGCTAATTTGCAAAATATCGCCTTTGAATTTCTCTACGTTTAAACGTAGGAAAGATCAACTTTAACGTTTTATGTTAGTTATATTTCCTTACGTCTGAACGTAGATATATCTACGTCTTAACGTAAGGATCTCTACGTTTACCATATTTTTCATGTCAAAAAAGGCACAACTTTGATTTTTCAAGTGTCGTCCGTCGACACGACTGATTTTCCAATTTACGAGTCCCTCTCCTCGCTTGAAGAAACTAAATCGGTTTCGATTATCTCGTTCTCACCGGAAATAGCTTTTTGACAGAGGAATCTCTGCAACACTGAGGATGCCTTGTTTCTCTTGTGTATCCGTGAAGGTGGAGGTGTCTATGTGAATGAAGAAGACAAATTACCGAGGTTTATGAAGCTATTTCTGAGATCGATATCAAACAACAAAAGATCTGCCATTTCAGGGAAGTCTTTGTTGCGATTTTTGTATGGCACTGTTTTTCTAAGTAATCTTTCTCTTTTTGCTATAATCTGGTTGATAATCGTTGGTCTTGATGGAAAGGTCTGAACTTTATGTGATTTACACGTTTTTAGTCTGAAAAAAAAATTCCTCAGATCTGTTTGTTTAAATGATTGTCTGTGAAAATCTTTTAAGCATGCTTAAGAACTCTGTTATCTGTGTAAATCGTGTTCATCATGCTTAGCCTTCGGTCTAAATCTCGCTAAATCAACCTTGTTTTGTTACGCATGATTTGCTGATGTTAAATGGCTGCTTTATAGTAATATTGCAAATCTCTGTTATGTGTTGTAGCCCGAAATCTCTGTTTTTAGGATTCACACCGCAGCCAACTTTCTAGGCCACCACATAAAACCACCTCCACCTGTCAATGGCTTAATCACAGTGAAAAGTTAGTTCTTCACCCTAGATCTGGTTTATATGGGCGATGACGATGATGGTTTAAAAAAAACTTTGAGGCCGCGTTTCATAAGTGATGTAAACTGGCAAACTGGATGGTAGGTGAAAATCTTTTTCGTTTCCGGGATGCCATAGATCACCCACGTATATGGGAGATGGAAAACGTTTCAGTTTGCAACCAGCATGGGCGGTTATGCACTCTGAAGTATGCAAACGACATAGATCTGAGCCTCTAAAAAATTCAGGATATGTGCTTAGTTAACCTCTTTATTTACGAATCTGAGCTTTACAGTTATCAGCATTGTAATATATTTTTCTTCTACATTTTGCTATTCTCTTTCCGATACCTTTTGTACTAGATTAATAGTTTTTGGGTGTTGCTGGATTGAGGTTGAGGAAGTTGGATCTACGGTTGGAGTGCTACAGAGTACATGTTGATTAGACATTCATCATCCATCAAGCCGACTAAAAAGGTGATGTCTTTCACGTTTACAGGCCTTATGCTTCGGCCATTTGTGCTTCAATAAGGTATCTCTTTCGGTTACTTGAATTAATTGTAGTATACAATAGTGGATGACAACTCTTTTTCTTTACCCGATGAAAAAGGGCGAAAAGATATATTTCCACCAAATACACTACTCTCCTCTCTCAGGGACAGGTACATGATGTTTCATTTTTGTTTTATTTTTGTTTTCTTTTTTTGCCTTTGCTTTTGTTTTAGTTTTTGTGAGTGTCCAATTATTTTAGTTGTTGTGGAACCTTAGCTATATGTGTATTTTTATGGCTAATGTTGCAAACTATTTTGTTTTTCTTTTCAGAATTTGCAGGTGCTGTCTTCAGATTCAGGTATGGGTCATATTCTTTCCGATTTTGTTTTTCCTTGACACTTTTAGAAGCTATTTCTCTGCTTTGGTTTTATCTTACTTTTCCCGTTGATCAGTTTTGCAGTAATAAGTTTCATGTGTTTTGTTCTTTGGGGTGCTTTCGGCTCATAAATAACCGAGAGTAAGTTGAAATGAAACCAAACACAGGCTTTTCTGGCCATTTAGAGTGTTGTTTGGGAAATGAGTTTCGATATGTTTGTGTAAGTTTTCACTTATGAGTTCTATATTCTATACAAGGTATGAATGGAGTCGTCCATTTAAGTTTATTTTGCACTTTAACTTCTTGTTGTTGTTGATTTTTTTTTTGTTAATAGAGAAGCTTAGATTCAATGTTCAATTACAGATTTGAATGTAAAGCTGCGAGTTGTTTGTTTTAATCTCAATGGATTGTCGCTTTATTCGTCAGGTAAAAGGTTGGGCTTTCTTGTTTTTTAAGGAATCATATTTTTTTGGGACAAATTTTCTTTAGTTGCTCTTTCAATAGATCCAATTTTTTTTTTTGTTGATGCACGTATTCTGTTTTTTAGTAAACAAAACCATTACTTTTGCACATGCTTTTTCCTCCGAGTAGATTTCTTTCCTAAAAAAATGAAAGCTTCACGGTGTGTGTTTCATCATATAGGTTGTTCTTTAAGTTCTATTTTTTTTATTTCCTCATAAACTATGTTTGATTTTTTCTTTGTTGTAAACTTTAGATCGTAAGGATGAAGATTATAATGATTTCCATTGATGAGAGAAAGACTGATGTCATACTGTTGCTGTTTCGTTGTTTGTGGTTCTTTACAAGGATTGTGTTGTTTTCTCCTGATAAGTTTTAATGGAATTTTGTTGTACAGTCTATGAGCATGTTGTTTTCTCCTTATAAGTTTTCATGGAATTCTGATTTTGCAGTCTATGAGCATGATTTTTAATTTTTTGTATATGCTTTTAGAATAAGCTATGTGTGTTACGTCCTGGTATGAAGCTTGTTTGACATGTATATTATAGAAAGGGAAAAGAGATCATGCTTTCAAATTTTCAGTCAATAAACTCCTTTGATGTTGTTCATTCTTATAAAGTTTACTGATGTTGTTCATACTTTATTATATCATCTCGGTCTATTGTTGTGTGGCTATATTATAGAATGAAATTATCGGTTTACAGGGTTCTGAACCAAAAAAAGGGCTTATTGCTACTGTGGCTGTGCATTTTAAGCTTCTTTCTTCGAATTAACATCTTGCCGGTATAGGAATTTAGACGAATGGAAGAACCTGTGATTCCTGAATGGCCGGCTTTAAAGGAATGGTAATTTTCAAAAGTCTTGCACCTACGGTTTAAATTATTCGGCACAACAAGCAAGTTGTAAAATGAATGCAATTTTGTTATGTGGTCAGTTCTGGTTGAACAACTAAAAGAAAAAAATGATACTTATATATGCTCCTTTCTAACTCAAGGACTAAACTTAGCTATACATGTATTTTTGTGTATGTTTATTCTTCAAGCATAGGTATGGTTTGAACAAAAAAACCGTTGCTGACTTGTTGTCGAAGAAGGCCTACAAAGATACAAACATTCTTCTAAAGAAACCAGCAACTGCTGATATCATGCGCATAGGAGATGCAATGGCACAGTTGGATATTGTAATCTTCTTTTACCCATTAAGCATTGAGTTTAAGTATGATTAATGCTTAAAGTTTTCCTTCTACTGAACAAACTTTTATTAATTTGCTTTACTTTAGATCAAGACTGCCTGGATTGCTGGGAAACTAAAACTTATTCCAGGACAAGACATGTTTTGGTATATGGCCTGCAAAAACTGCCACAGATCCTTGAGGCTGGCTTGGACATGAAGCGGATAAGCCTTGTTCTTCATGCGATCAAGCAGATCCCATTAGCTTGAAGTAAGCATTCCTTCCTTTTTGGGTGCGAGTTTTATGTTGTAGCAAAAAACATGATAAGATGTATGTGTTTCTAAATAGATTCCATATTGGGGTTCTCGTCACTGATGCATTTTCATCACAGATGTATCTTGAGATTTACTACTTGGATGCCGAGGTCCTCATTCCATTCACTGCCGTACAATTAAAAGAGGCCGAAGAAGAGGTAATTTCTTACAAAAATATTAGACACAATACTAATGAATCTGTTACCTGTTCAAAAGTACTGTGTGAATACTTAGATAGTATTACAATACGAGTATGGATATGCTCTGCCATATGTGTAATGTGTTCTTTCGGTACCGGCCATATCCTTACCTCCTACATTGTGCTTAAGTGAAAGTATTAAAGGGTTGCCACACATTGTCTTTAGCTGGCTATGTTGCATGTTGTAAATTATCAAGTTTGAAGAGTGTGTGTTTGACTTTTGATAGATAAATTTTAATCTTGTTTGGTGGTCTGATGGATTTCCAAATCGTACCTATTCTTTTTTTGGATTTGATGTTGTGTTATTGCTTTCGGAACAATTTCTTTGCACTGCTTATATTTATCGTTTTCCAGTTGATTGGTAAATTCTCTTTCATGGTTTGTTACATCTATTGGTTGCAGGGGTAGCTCCTCTGTGGTCTAAACTCCCCAGATATTGAAGCTTGATAGGTATAGCTTTCTTGCAGCCAAAACCGAATTTTACGAAACAAGTATAGTAATAGATGCTTTACTGCCTTTTATTCTTTTCTTTTGTAGTTTACGGCTTTTTCACGGCCCGAATCAAGCCATTTCCTTGTTTTCATTTATTCACCTTCCTTTTTCTCGGCCTGAATCAAGTCATTTCATTAATGCTCCCTTAATAATATGCTTGTAATATAAGTATATTTAAACAATCATTTGGGTGTTATATGTACCCTTCGTATGGTCTAAAGAATTTTAGATGCCATTTTTTTTGTCTTGGTTTGTAACTTAGGTGCTTAAGATGTATGCGGTTTCCATTTAGTTGCATATTATTTTGCTTCATGTTTAATAGTTCTCCATAAGTACACAAGGCTAGCAGATTTGGCACTTCACAAGGCGTTGCAGACGGAAATTTCCATTTTACTATATATATATATATATATATATATAGTGTTAGTTGGTACCACTTTACACATATACTGTTGTGAAACATTGCATTTTCCCACAGAAAACAACAGAGTTTCCGTTAAAATTTCCTTCAACGGCGAGTTCGCAAAAAAAAGAAGGATGTCACGAATGGTTTTATAACAATGGAAAAGGTTATTCGATGCTAGTGAGACAAGATATATCATTGGACGAATTCAAGGTCAAAGTGTTTGAGAAAGTGGGGATTGATGCCTTAGGCCATAATTTGATAATGAAACTGTTGTACATGGATGGCGGGGAACACGATTGACGTTTTGGACGATGACACATTATTAGCTTTCATTAATGAAACAAATAACTATGTGTCAATGCAGAACCAGTAATACTTGCCGAACATATGAGAGAAATGAATGAGAACGTGTTTGATTTAAACCAAGAAGCTGACGTAGATGACAATGAATATATTGTTAATTGTGCGCAATTAAGGTGAAGAAGTGAGAGTTGTACCAGAGCTAGAAGTGAACCCGGTTAATTTCCAAAGTGTAGATTCGATTCATGTGGAGGACCAAAATGACAGCCTTCCAGTGGTAGATCACTTGATGTCTAACACTTCATTTTCATCTATTTTGCAAAATGGATTGGAAACGCAAAAAGTGTTTAGTCAACAATTCATTGGGTGTAATAGTCATTATGTCCACGAATGTTTATTGCAGAATGCAACATCTTGCGTTTTGAGGACCTCTTTAGCCATTTCAACAGAAGAGACAACAATTGTTGTAACTAATTTGTCCGAGTTTTAAACTCATAATGGGACCATGCTTTTTGGCGAGCTTTGTCAGAGACTTGTGTGGTTGATCGCCTAGCAAATGGAGGCTGCCGATGATCGGCCACCGGCGGTGGAAGTCTTTTGCCTGTTTTTGATAGAGAACTTAACCCCATGGCCATGAGTAAACTCAAGGTGAGGATCAGTAACCCAACTGAAATTGTAACAAAATCCATGCATGGCTGCCTTCTTTTCTTTCTTTCTCTAGATTTGAGTGTCTTTCTCTCCCCCTTTGCTGTATATTAAGACGAATGAGAAGGGTAATTCATCACTGTGATATAAGGATAATAATATACTCCATCCTCCAACTGAATGTTAGATACAAGTCTTTGCCCACCTCCAAATGTAAAATTCTGCAACTTAAGATCGAAATGAAGTTGCACTTACAATTTACTAATCGGCTAATATAACGTAAAGAGAAAAAGATCGAAATGTCCTTCTAGCGCGATTTACGGATAGACTCTGATGAATGTCATCGAGAGTTAATGATATCATTAAATACTCCATACGGAGTAGTTGATGATGGACTTTTGAATCACTCGATTCGGATGTCGGGTGAATGAGAAATTAATGACTAGAGTTGGTAGAAAATATGTAGGAGATGGGTGTTGAAGGGAGGACCTCATCCCATTCTCCCACATAGGTAACTTGAGGCTTGTGAGCTCAAGTAATAAGAGCTAGTGTATACACTTATAAATGTGCCCTAAAGGGCAAGACACTTTTGTGCAAGAGAGAGGACTAAGATTATTTCACACGTGCGCGCGCCACCGCCGCCGTCCGGCCGGCTCGGGCTGGTGCTCGGTTCGGGTGTTACTATTAATTTTTTGGACAAAATTTCTTTATGAAATTTACCATAAATTAATTTTGGGATGTGATTGTGTCATTCGACCAATCAAATTCATTGAGTCATTCGACCAATTAGAATTCAAAGATACGTCATCCGACCAATCAGATTGCGGGATTTAATCCCACATGGCGTGAGGAATAAAGGGGCGCCTAGCTTCTTTCCTTGAGGGAGAAGTCGGCCATTACTTTTCCAAAGGGAGAAGTTTGATGATGTGTCTCGGCCAATCATATTTGAGCATTGGTTCCTCCTATCCACTATATAAAGAACCCCATGGATGAGAGTTTAATCATCGAATTTTCTCTTGTGTCTTTCCACCACAAAGAGTCGGTCATGTAGATCAGATATTGAGTCGAAGAGAAGTTGGAGCACTATGTAAGTTCGCCGGAGCTCGGATTTTTGAAGTGCCTCTAAATCCGAGACGTAAAGCCGTTGTATCTTGGGAGATATTTGCTACTACCGTGGGCACCATACCGGAGCAATTTGTCTTAAGGAAAGAGTAACTACTCGCCTCGGTTTGTCTTAGTCCTTTATTTTGTGCACTCTACATTTATTGTCTATTGTTTGAATCAGATATGCATGATGACATTTATTTTGTTAGATCTATACTATTCACATGATTTATTTTCTAGATTAATATTCCGTAATTTAATCCGTAAATTACGGATTTGTTCCGTAAATCACACCACACACGATACACTATCCCTGCAAGCTTAAGACAAATTGATTCGTGTGTTGTAGGATTGGTTTTGAATCGATTACATAACAGATCTGATCGAATTGTTTACTTTTTGCTTCGAATGATTCCGTTCTGATCTCGTCGGTAAATGGAACAATTTTATTGCTATGATAATGCCATAAATTAGGGGTGTACACGGTTCGGTTCGGATCGGTTAATGGTCGTAACCGAAACCGAACCGAAATTTTCGGTTAATTGAAAACTCGAACCGAAACCGAACCGTTTGTAAAAGAAAACCGAACCGAACCGAACCGAACCGAACCGAAATAACCAGTTCGGTTAACCGAAAAACCGAAAATAAAATCAAAAGTAAATAATTAGCGAGAACCGAACCGAACCGAACCAAAATTACCGGTTGATTAACCGAAAAACCAAATCGAAATAACCAAATTTCGTCCAAATTATACAATTACAACAGTTTGATTCACTATATGGTTATAAACAGTTCTATTTGGTTTCGACGATCCCCTTCAAGTATTTAGTCTGGTTGCTAAAATTTGGGCTGCCGGTTGGTTTCGAATTAAATTCGTAGAGTGTTGAAATAAAATGAAGGGATATTGAATCTGCCACTAATAATTATAATTAATGGTTAGATTGCTTGAATCATGTTTTGATATGGCTATGTGATCTTTAATTGATATATCTTGATATGTTAGGAAGGCAACTATATGGAAATAACCGATGAACTCTCGCACAAGATATGTACTGCATTGTTTGATCCGACCTTGTTTAAACTGAGGGGTATATGGATTAATTAGTCATCAAAGTGACACACTAATACATGGTGCTTTGGTCTTAAATTGCTTAACTTGTGTTGGGTTTGTTATGTACCGTAGGTGGTTGCTTTTATTGGGTCAGAGGATGACTGATATATATATACTTATATTTGCTCTTGCACGTGATATGGTTATTTTCATGTGCGCTCATACGATGTGTTTGGGAAAATGAATAAATCAATAAACAATAATCTTTTATCTATTCGTTGAATATGTTATGCCTATCATATGTGTTTTTTATGGCATGCGATTTGGTAGTGAGCCATGTCAACTTTTTAAGGTTGTCGGTTACTTGGTTGTGCAAACTGATATGATACGAGTAAAATTGATTTATTGGATGTTTTGATATCTATTATTACTGAGAGACGCATGACCCGTAAAAGTTGTATACTTGTAATCAACCTTTGACGAATGTTATCATATACAAACCGCCGATTTGTTGAGCTTTTGTTCGCTGAACAGAAATGGAAGGACTCACATCGAGGTGAATCCAAATGTGATGGTGTCCTTTTGTGACACAAGTGTATGTGCTTGTTGTAAGATTAGACGTAAAGACCAAATGACGGTTAATCTCATCCTTGGATGGAGAAATTCGTGGTGCAACAAACAATGCTTTGAATGATCAAACTGGATTGATCAGTATGTTGACAGTGAAACTGTCTGTTGAGCACAAAGAGATGCTCTGTGAAGAGCCAGTGAGATTGGCTTTAAGATCTTCTTACATGCTTGAGTAATCTTGCTTGTGACACTGTGACTAAGACTTGAAAATTTCAAATTCGTTCGTCTATTGATGAACATGGTGTTGTTACCAAATTTGAAATTTGATCCTAATCGCGAGTGTCTAATATATGTTGAAGCCATGTTGGCTAACTCACCGGTAGATCGGTAGAAAGGAACACAGAACCTCCAGATTCATGCAAACTAGAGGTGATAAAAGTATAATGTTACTTTTATTGAGTATAGCACCAAAATATTATGATGCTGAAAAGCGAAGATAAGGCCCGTGTTGCCTTGAGGGTTGTCAGAATGAAGCTGATAAACATAGCAAACGGATGAGATGTATCCATAGGGATTGTGATGGTGGATATGATGTATTGTTTCATGAGTCTTGCTAAGGGCCCGGTATCATTCATCAAACAATTCTACACCATACACACCTCAATCAAGTGGTATTGCTACATGCAAGAACCGAACTCTTAAAGAGATGAGGAACGCTATGTTGATAAGTTTGAGTTTACCTCAGAACTTGTGGGGGGAGCTGCCCTCTCAGCAAAATTCATTCTGAACAATATCCCTTCAAAGAAGAAGGATGACACCCCGTATGAGTTGTGGAAAGACCAAGTTCTAGCTTCTAATTATTGGAAATGTGGGGGTGTTTGGCTAAGGTCGAAGTGCCTAAACCAAAGTGAGTGATAGGACCTAAAATCATTAGTGCTTATTGCTTCTGGTGCGTAAAACCGACATCTATGATGTACATGTTGTGTTCTTTGAAGATCTCTTTCCATATGAGGAAACAGAGAAAGAAGAAGCAAGCATGAGTAAGAGGACATATGAGTCTTAATTAGAGTATGAACCTCATGAAATTGAGGAGCCTCATTGTAGTATAAGGGCTAGGACTTCCAAGTCCTTTGCTCCTGATTTTCTGACCTATGTGGCAGAAAATGAACCCAGGACATATGCTGAGGCAATGTCAATTCCAGAAGCCCATTTCTGGAAAGAGGCTATAAATAGAGAAATCCATCATGCAAAACCACACTTGGGAGTTGGTTGATTTTCCATTGGGAAGTAAACCACTTAGAAGTTAAAGGTTGATGGATTTATTGTAAGGCGTTGTTGGTAGCCTGAGGGTATCGACAGAAAGAAGGCCTTGACTTCTTACTCACCAGTTACGAGAATTGCGTATATAAGGGTTCTCATCGATATAGCTGGAGTCTATAACCTGGAAATCCTTTAAATGGATGGTTATGGTGAGTCAAAAGAAGAGATGCACTTGGAACAACCCGAAGGGGTTTATAGTTCCAGGACAAGAGAGTAAGGTGTGTAGACTTGTTAAGTCTCTCTGTGGGCTCGAATGGTAGCCAAAGTAATGGCATATCGAGTTTAACAATGTTATGTTGTCAAGTGGGTAGGACATATATATGTCTACATTGATAATACACCTTTGTGATAGTATGTCTATGGCATGCTGATAAAGGGAAGTACTCATGAGAATATCATGAATACCGAAAGGATGCTGGCAACGAACTTCGATGTGAAGGACCTGGGAGTTGCCGATGTGATACTAGGGATTAAGATCTCTAGTGTATCTGGTGGACTTGTGTTGTCACAAACTCATTATCTTGAGTCCGTTTGAAAAGATTTAATGTCTTTGATAAAAGTCCGATGAGTACTCCACTTGACCTAAGTATGCACTTAGTCAAGAACAGAGATGAACCTGTGCATCAATTGAGATATTCTCAAGTGATCGGAAGTCTGATGTACATAACCAACTGTACACGACCAGACTTATCATAATCATGGGAAAGCCTTAAATAGGTTGTTGAGGTACATGAAGTACACTATGAGTCTGGGACTACGATATACTAGATATCCAGCAGTATTAGAAGGATATTGTGATGCCAACTGGATATCAGATAAAAAAGATTCGAAGTCCACCAATGGATTCTTATCCACGATTGGTGGTGCTGCTGTGTCCTGGAAGTCTGTAAGACAAATGTGCATAGCTCGTTCCACAATGGAAGCTGAGTTTATAGCTGTCTCGGATTTTATCAACGGAAAACAAACAAGTAATAAAATAAATCTGGTTTACCCCAAGTGCAGGGATCGTAGTATAGAGGTTAATACCGGAGTCGAATCACAGGGAATCGAGGTTGTTTATCTAGTTTGTTAATTCTTCTAAAATTTGTCACGACTAAAATAACACAAAACAAAACTAAAAACGAAAACGATAAACTGGACAGAGGGTTGTCAATCCAAAGCCAGGAAATATGATTACGAACCTAAAATAACTAATTCTATTCTATAAACTAAAACGGAAATAAAATTCTAAGCTAGCAACGAAGAACAAGGCACAATGATTCTTTCAATTAAGTTAACGAGGAACAAGCAATGATCCACCTATCTCGCAACTCTCAATTTCTACTCTAGATCGTTTAGTGAAGATTTAATAAAGATGTGGTTCACCTATCAAAGGTATGAATTCCTACTCTCGTAGATAATTCGCCTATTAATCTTTCATCTCTCGATCTTAAAGATTAACGCTTCCATAACAAAGGTGTAAGATTTCTCAATCTAGCAACCTAGAAATTTAACCTAGCAACTCTCGTTATTTTTAGGTTAAAAATCTCATCTTTACTACGGTGATCTAGGTCTAACAACGATTTTCATCAAACGTTAAACATCACAAAGCAACCATCTCTCGATATAAATTGCATAACAAATAAACACACAATAAAGAAACAAACTTCAATTAAAACTCACAAAGCATCCAAGAATCGAAATCAAGTTGTTGCAGAGATTGGCTTCACACGCTTGTTCAAATCGCTTAGCTTTTATTCATCGTTTATATGCAAATACTATAAGTAAAAAGTAAAAGAAAAGATGTTTAAAGTAGGGGAAAAACTCAGAAAAGTCGCCCCCCAAGGGGCCTGGGGCGGCCAGGGGTGAATTGTTATGTTTAGGGTTGGAAAAAAAGCGTGTATTTATAGATTTCTAGGTCGGTTTAGGCAATGGCGGTGCTTGGACGCCCGTCCAAGGATTCTGGACGCCAGTCCAGCTGCTTTGAAATCTTCGAGTCGGGCCGAGTCTTCTCAAACGCCCGTCCTATGCAATTTCGAACGCTCGTCCACAGAAAATCTGAACATCCTGAATCCAAAGGCTCCTCCTGGACGCCAGTCCAATCCTTCTGGACGCCAGTCCACTGGACGGGACCTCAAACGTGCGTTCAGTCTTCAATATGCATCTTCCTCATCTCTATTTAATCTTCAACAGAACATCGTTTAAGCTCCTTCATTGCCATGCAAGCGTACCTACAAGATAATCAAAGCGTGCAAAATGTAAAATCATACATATAGATAGAAAACACCAATAAAACCACGTAATTAGCTCGATTTTGCACTTTAATGATTTCCATACGCATTCTTTCAATATTTCACTTAAACACCTAATTTTCTATAAAAATTAGTAAAACACGAATGAAATTGTCACGAAATAAATTCATATATATCGTAAAAATCACCGTTAACATTAGCCTTGATAAGGCTGGAGAAGAAACTGAATGGCTTTGGAATTTCCTAGAGGATGTTCCATGCCCGTGGCTGCTATCAGCATACACTGCGATAGTCAGTCGGCTAAAGGAAAGGCACAGAGTAGTGTGTATAATGGTAATTCTCGACACATACGGCGTAGACAAGATACCATTAAATAATTGATCTCTAATGGCGTGATTTCCATCGATTGTGTAAGGTCGAAGGAGAATCTTGCGGATCCGCGTACAAAAGGCTTAGCAAGAAATCAGATGTCAATTTTGACAACTGGAATGGGACTGAAGCCTATTACGCATGTTTCCTTGTAGTGGCAACCCAACCATGTTGATTGGAGATTCCAAGATAATGGTTCAAAAGGGACAACTAAGCTATAAGGAATAGTCCAGCACTTACCCATTCTGAGAGAATAAAAGTGCTATCTGCAGAGGGTGTGATGTTAAGCTTAGCTTTTAATGATTCCTATATCTTGATATTCAAGTGGGGTAGGGCAGAATACCCTTGATAGGAGGTCACCTATGTAAGTGCGAAGTGGGGCCGCTTCTATAAGAATTTTGAGGCTTGAATTCTCTAAAGCACTTTCTGAAACCAAGTGTTGTCCAGGGCCGAGATGGACACAACCATGAGAACCGAAAAGTTCTAAGGGAAATATTGTGTGAGTGCTATTGTCTTGGTTTACACTAAAGGCTGAACAGTTCAAGACCTAGTTCACCGATTAGCCGAGTAAATCCGATAGTACTTCACTAAGGCAGGTTCAAGGCCAGTAGCTACCTCTCCTGATGCAATATTTTCCCGTCTGACTTCTCTTCAGAGTCTGCATTTGCATTGGCATTAATTTTCATTCATGTGGGGGATTGTTGGAGAAAAAGCCCTTTTAAAGGGTTGAACGGTCAACTTTAGCGCGGTTTACGGATAGACTCCGATGTATGTCATCGAGAGTTAATGATATCATTAAATACTCCATACGGAGTAGTTGATGATGGGCTTTTGAATCACTTGATTCGCATGTCGGGTGAATGAGAAATTAATGGCTAGAGTTGGTAGAAAATATGTAGGAGATGGGTGTTGAAGGGAGGACCTCATCCCATTCTCCCACATAGGTAACTTGAGGCTTGTGAGCTCAAGTAATAAGAGATAGTGTATACTCTTATTGATGTGCCCCAAGGGGCAAGGCACTTTGTGCAGGAGGGAGGACTTAGATTATTCCACCCGCCGCCGCCGTCCGGCCGGTTCGTGCTCGAGCTTGGGCTCGGGCTCGGGCTCGGGCTCAGTTCGGGTGTTACTATTAATTTTTTGGACAAAATTTCTTTATGAAATTTACCATATATTAATTTTGAGATGTGATTGTGTCATTCGACCAATCAAAATTCATTGAGTCATTCGACCAATTAGAATTCAAAGATGCGTCATCCGACCAATCAGATTGCGGGATTTAATCCCACATGGTGTGAGGAATAAAGGGGTTCCTAGCTTCTTTCCTTGAGGGAGAAGTCGGCCATTACTTTTCCAAGGGGAAAATTTTGATGATGTGTCTCGGCCAATCATATTTGAGCATTGGTTCCTCCTCTCCACTATATAAAGAACCCCATGGATGAGAGTTTAATCATCGAATTTTCTCTTGTGTCTTTCCACCACAAAGAGTCAGTCATGTAGATCTAGATAATGAGTCGAAGAGAAGTTGGAGCACTATGTAAGTTCGCCGGAGCTTGGATTTTTAAAGTGCCTCTAAATCCGATACGTAAAGCCGTTGTATCTTGGGAGACATTTGCTACTACCGTGGGCACCATACCGGAGCAATTTGTCTTAAGGAAAGAGTAACTACTCGCCTCGGTTTGTCTTAGTCCTTTATTTTGTGCACACTACCTTTATTGTCTATTGTTTGAATCAGATATGCATGATGATATTTATTTTGTTAGATCTATACTATTCACATGATTTATTTTCTAGATTAATATTCCGTAATTTAATCCGTAAATTACGGATCTGTTCCGTAAATCACACAACACACGATACACTATCCCTACAGCTTATACGATACAGGCTTATATATATAACGTAAAGGCCAAAACGTGCAATTTTGCACGTTTTGATAGTGTTTTACCAAGTTTCAATCTTACGTTGTTTGTATTGAGCCCGTGTAAATTTGCATGTGTTGAATAAAAAAAATGCAAATTTGCACGTGCTACTTGGAGAAAATAATGTCAGGTAGTGTTAGAAAAAAAATTTGATAAACAAACAGAATTGAATGATCTTCAAGGCACGTATAAAACGTTTCTTTAAAGAGATGTTTTAAGATCTCTCTCAGGATTCAATGGAGTACTTCTTTAGAGACACAATATGTTTGTACTGATGATGCTTCTAGAATCGACTCTATAATTTTCGAATGCATCTGTCTATAAATAGACAACGAAAACACACTGAACCTCTTCATGAAAGAACATACCAGTTCGTCTTCAAAGGATGTGTCCCAATGAACATGCACCACCGAAGTGGTGTGTCCCATTGAACAAGCACCACCGAAATGGTGTGTCCCAATGACAAAATCCTTCTACGAAATAGTGTGTCATTCGCATAGGTCGAACCCCATTTCTTTTCGGCGACACATGTCGCACTCAGTGTGCAACAACACATTCAAAACAAAAACAAAAATAAAAAACAGACTTTGTGAATAAAATATCTAACATTTCCCCCCTATTTTTTCACAAAAAAGTTTGTATGTAAAAAAAACGGCTGCATCACCTAAGTGACTGCCTACGTACCCTTTTGGGGATCAAGCCACCGTAGTTCATGCAGACACGGACTAAGCATCATCGTAGGAAATCATACATAAATGAAAGTAGCTTTTGGCTTTGAACTTCCACTTAGTGTAAACAACTCAAAGTCACATCAGGGCGCTTTGGTGAATAAATCTTGAACCAAGGACCCTATCATGATTTCACCAGAGTTATCACACATACTATTCCGTTAAAACAGTGTCTCTTCATTCCAACGCATTAATGGCCATGCGTACATCCCGAGATTCATAAATGCTTTAGAGACGGTCTAAATCTCATAGAAAGCGGCCTGACTTTCACACTCACATAGGTAAGTTCTTTTAAAGTGATACTGTGAGTAACTTTTCCCAATGACAGAACTTATTAAGAACTAATTTCAACCTTTACCATGCAGTAATTACTCACACTAGAGATTTTATGAATGGGATCTATTAAATACTCTAGCGCCTCGATCTAGTTAGACTTTATTTTGTTTGTACCCTTTGAACTCTGTTTATTTTTCAAAACATGAGTAGGGTTCCTATTAAAGCTAACTAATGTTTCATAGACCTTAATCTCATGCCTTTCGATGTTATTGCAATCATCTCTCTAGGCAGTCCTTTTGTGAAAGGATCTGCTAGATTGCTTTTTGACTCTACATAGTCAACTGTGATTACTCCTTGCTTAAGTAATCCCCTAATAGACTGATGTCTCAGACTAAGGTGCCGTTGCTTACCATTGTAAGTCTTACTTGCTACTGAATATAAAGTAGCCTGATTGTCACAATGAATCATTACAGCTGGGGATGGCTTGTCCCATAATGGAATGTCAATTAATAAATTCTTTATCCATTCATCTTCTTTACTTGCATCTGTTAATGCAATAAATTCTGCTAACATAGTCGAATCTGAGACACAAGTTTGTTTCTTAGAACACCAAGAAACAGTTGCACCTCATAAGGTAAAAACCCATCCCGTTGTGGATTTACAATTCGATTCTATGTTATTCCAACTTGCATCGCTGTATCCTTCAAGAACAGCGGGAAAACCATGATACTGTAATCCGTAATCGATTGTTCCTTTTAAATATCTCAGAACTCTTGAAACTGCGTTCCAATGTTCTTTTCCTAGATTACTAGTAAATCGACATAACAATCCAACTGCATATGCAATGTCTGGTCTTGTGCAATGCATGGCATACATAAGACTTTCAATCACACTTGCATATTGTAACTGGTCATAGCATCTACCAGTATTTTTCATTAACTTGATACTAGGATCAACGGGTGTAGATGCAGGCTTATGATCCATATGACCATATCTTTTAAGGATATTTTCAAGATAATGAGATTGATTTAATGATATAAATCCATCTTTCCTCATTATCTTTATCCCTAAGATTACATTTGCTTCCCCCAAACCCTTCATATCGAAGTTAGATTCCAACAATTGCTTCGTAACTTTTATAGATGATTTTTCAAAATATGCTTATGTTTATTTATTGAAAAGTAAAGATGAAGGCTTAAGCAAATTTTTGATCTATAAAGCAGAAGTAGAAAATCAGTTAAACATGAAAATTAAAGTGTTACGTTCGGATAGAGGTGGAGAATACCAAGTAACAGAATTATCTAAATTTTGTGTGGCCAACGGTATTGTTCACGAATTTACTCCTCCGTATTCACCCGAATCGAATGGAGTAACAGAAAGAAAAAAAAATAGAACGTTAGTAGATATGGTAAATTGCATGCTTATTAGTTCTGGTTTACCTGATTTTTGGTGGGGTGAGGCAATCTTAAGTGCATGTTTTATTCAAAACAGAATTCCTAAGAAAAATGTCAAAAAGACTCCGTATGAATTGTGGTTTGGTTGAAAACCTAACATAAGTCGTATTAAGGTTTGGGGTTGTCTTACATATGTAAGAAAGCCTAATCCTGAAATTACTAAGTTTGGTAGTAAAACTTATAAATGTGTATTTATAGGTTATGCTAAGAATAGCACCGCATATAGATTTCTAAAGTTAGAATCTTATGATATTATTGAGTCTATAGATACTAAATTTTTTGAGCATATGTATAAATCTTCTGTTGAGAAACTTGGAGATAATGTTACTCCTAGTACTTCCAAGAGAGTTCGTGAGGAATCTCTTGATGACTCTCCTATGGAATCACAAGCGGGTCCAGAAATAAGGAGAAGTAAAAGCCAAAGGAAAGAAAAAACCTTTGGTCCTGAATTTTTGACAATTTTACTTGAAGGTGATGTAAATAATATTACACATCAAACCAAGTTAATGATTGATGATAATGATCCTGTCACATATTCAGAAGCCATTTCCTCTCGTGATGTTGTTTTTTGGAAAGAAGTCATCAACGATGAAATGAGTTCTATCATGTCAAATCAGACATGGAAATTGGTACAAGTGGTTCTAAACCAATTGGTTCTAAATGGATTCTCAAAAGAAAGTTGAACGCAGATGGTTCAATTAATAAGTATAAATCTCACCTAGTAGCAAAAGGTTTCAAACAACGTCAAGGAGTAGATTATTTTGATACATACGCTCCTGTGGCTAGAATTTCATCTATCCGTGTGTTGTTATCTCTTGCATCCATTCACAATTTAGTTGTTCATCAAATGGATGTTAAGAAGGCTTTTCTAAATGGTGATTTGGATGAAGAGGTATACATGGAGCAGCCCGAGGGTTTTGTTTTACCCGGACAAGAGAAGAAAGTTTGTAAACTAGTGAAATCTCTTTACGGATTAAAACAAGCCCCTATGCAATGGCATGAAAAATTTAATAAAGTGATGTTGGCTAATGGCTTCAAAGTTAATGAAGCGGATAAGTGTATTTATTCTACATATAGAAATGGTTCATGTATTTTGATTTGCCTATATGTGGATGATATGCTTATCTTTGGGCCAAACTTGGAATCAATAAAAGAGACGAAACAATTGTTGGAATCTAACTTCGATATGAAGGATTTGGGGGAAACAAATGTAATCTTAGGGATAAAGATAATGAGGAAAGATGGATTTATATCATTAAAATTGTTAGAATTTTTTTTTGATAAACAAACAGAATTGAATGATCTCCAAGGCACGTATAAAACGTTTCTTTAAAGAGATGTTTTAAGATCTCTCTCAGGATTCAATGGAGTACTTCTTTAGAGACACAATATGTTTGTACTAATGATGCTTCTAGAATCGACTCTAAAATTTTCGAATGCATCTGTCTATAAATAGACAACGAAAACACACTGAACCTCTTCATGAAAGAACATACCAGTTCGTCTTCAAAGGATGTGTCCCAATGAACATACACCACCGAAGTTGTGTATCCCATTGAACATGCACCACTGAAATGGTGTGTCCCAATGACAGAACCCTTCTACGAAATGGTGTGTCATTCGCATAGGTCGAACCCTGTTTCTTTACGGCGACACCTGTCGCACTCAGTGTGCAACAACACATTCAAAACAAAAACAAAAATAAAAAAACAGACTTTGTGAATAAAATATCTAATAGGTAGGTCCCTAGATGGACCTGATTTTCTATTTTCTCGGCTTAATACACACCTACATACCGTCAATTTCCTAGAAGGTGTCCTATGATCACTTCAATCCAATTAGATTTTTTTTTTTGAAAAAATGCTACTGTCGGGTTATGACATAGTGTAAATCACTAGGCCGATACTTTGTTGGTCAATCAAAATAAAGTGACCACGTAAAATCCTCCTCCTCTAAAGATATTATATTTTATTAGAAAAATGTTTGTGGCACAACAAATGTCAGAACACATTTTTCAGTCCTTGATTTTTATAGGACCCATATGATATAATAGATCTCACATTATAATCAATGGTTTTAAAATGTGTTGTACACAATGTTGTAGCAATTATATTTAGTTGTCATGTTGAGGTAAATTGATTTCACCGACGAAATTCTATAATCCTTTTTATTACAAAAAAAAAAAAAAAAAGAATCCTCACTATTCTCGGGTTTATTGATCGATTAAAGTGATTGATGTGTTTAATATTTACGGAGTTATATTTTTCCTGGATTCAGTTTATCACATCTTTAATTTTTCCCCTTTTTGGAAATAAAATAAATTGTTTTATTGAGCAATCGTTGAAAATAAAAGAGAGTAATTTAGACACACATTTTTTCTCAATGGTTGATATTATTTTTTTTTCTATTTTCTTTTGTTCGTTATAAATATTGTATGGTTTCGATCATTTGTGTGCACAAATTCTGTGTACACATACTTTTCAAAAATAAAATGCAAAAGACGAGTCAACCCATCAATTTAAATTCTATTACACCTCAGCTCCTAATCTTGCCTCAAAGTTTAATCCGAGCTAAGTAACTCAAAACTAGACGCAACCCAAAGAATAGAAAATCAACCCATATTGCGTTTTTCCCCAATTGCAAACCCTTTCTTTTTCTTAATCTCTTGTATCATTTTTCGAATAGTTGGAAATTTCTCGCTACACCCAGGAGCGGCTAAAGGAATTCTGGAGCACGGGATTGAGGACATCACTTCATATTATAAAGTTATAAATATTGATTTTTAAAATCCAAGTAGGATTATGGGTCAAGGGTCAATTTTAAAAAAAATTAACGGGTCAGTTAGTACATATTAATGCAATTTTTTTAAATAGTGTAAAAATACATACTGTATAATTTTTTTTTTTTTGGGATAATGGTCCAAAAAGACACATAATTAACTTAATTAGGCAAATATGACACACTTAACATTTCCTTGTTTATAAGAACAAAAATGTGATAGATAGACAAACTTACGCTGAATTTAATAATTTAAAAAAACAAACACACAAGCAGGTGATTCCCGTTTCCGTTACAAAAATAAGAAAGGGCCAAGGGTCTAAAAAAAAACCACAAAACAGACTTAATTAGGTAAATATGACATGCTAAATATTTTATTATTTATAAGGACACAAATTAGATGGATAGACAAAAATAGCCTTAATGAAAGAAATTTTTTGAAAAAAAAAAAAAAAAAAGAACAGCGCTAGCTGGAGCTTGGAAGGTTTTTTTTTATTTTTTATTTTTTATTTTTTTTTAAACAGGCGCTGAAAGAGTTTTTTTTTGGACAATGATAAATAGGGAAATAAAAGAAAAAAAATTAGTTATTTTCTCTCTTTTACCTAATATTTCAAACGGTTATATCTTTCGATAAAACTCCGATCATCGTAATTTTTTCACCATAATTTATATTTTTTCGTCCTATTTTTTTATATCATTTGATATTTTTCGACTTAATTACTGAAAATCGAAATTTTCTTCATAAAAAATGACACGATGCAGTGACACCGCGATGCACTGACAACCGCGATGCACTGACACCGCAATGCATTTACCACCGTGATGCTTTGGCCAGTGACCTGCACAAGAAAAAATATCATATACACAAGAAAGTGCTCAATGGATATACGACGTTCACATACTTTATGCCTGACAATACCAAATTTCGACCTCTGAGTAAAATGGATGTCTCTCTGGGAAATTTTTAGATAGTGTGTGCTCTGCGTGAGTGACATACTACGCCAAGACAATCGTGAGCCACTCTGGATCGTAACTACACACCACATAAACAATTCTATTAATCTGATCCTCGCTGCTCTGATTACGGTTGTGCTTGATGTATTCTCACATAGAGACACACTACCTAAAAATTTCCCTGTCTCTTGGCCATTGATAGCAGCCAAAGGTGATACTGACATGACATCAAGTCCGGAGAATCCCGTCTTTTGTGATGTCTGAAATTTCAAAGCTTTCATGTTCCAAATGGCCAAGGTAAAGTTTCTTAAAATCAAATATCGGTTTTAGCAGCCATTAATGTGCTAAATCTCAGTTAATAAACATATAAATCCTTAATTAGCACCGCCATATTCTCACTAAAAAAATAAAGAACTACTAGAAATTCCAAAAAATTTGTGAAGTGGAAAATATGACACAAACCTGAAAATGCTCTGTTTTGACAAAGAGCAATATGACGTGATTTTCATACGAAGATCTGATCAACTGTCTGTCCTAATTACATTCATGATAATAAGTGCGGGCAAAAATTAACCATAAAATGATGATATCTATCCACTGACTGTAAGAAATCCATATAGAAAAAATATAACTGCACAAAATTAAACGGAAAACTGAAAGTCGACAATGCAAACAAAAGAAACTAAAACTTAATAAGATGCAAACAAAATTCAAGCATGAACTGAACATATCTAAAACGTCACCTGAATCATACCTCCTCAACCAAATCAGCCAGAAATCGCAACAGGAAATCTTTTTTGTTTTAACACTTGAATGAAATCCGAAAGAACATAGATTGTGGATTATTGAATTGCCGGTACGAAAAAATAATCTATAGGAAGACGATGGAGAAATGAAATGTTCAAATCAATCGAAAGTCTGTTTTGACAAAGAGCAATAAGACGTGATTTTCATACGAAGATCTGATCAACTGTCTGTCCTAATTACATTCATGATAATTGATTAGGGGTGACCCGGATCAGTCCACGTGTCCAGCAGGGCAAAGCGAACCGGCAGAACAGGACAGAGCTGTACCCGACCTGGGTACCACTGCGACCCGAAGAAATAAGCTGATCAAAGGCCAGGAGATCCACGACCAGGAAAAGCAAGTTGATCGGGACAGAGTTCCCCACGACCAGGAGGAAGAAAGCCGTCGAGCGTAGGCGGGTCCCGACAAGAGGAAGTAGATCAGAGACGTACTCATCTGGAATAAAGAGCAGTTATGACTGAACATGAGGCGTGGGGGTTATATAACCGCCCATTAACCCCATTATCGCCTGAACTACGGTTGGACTTGATTCCAAGTATATACTTGGATACGTAGGCAGCTTATTGAAAAAAGTTCAGTCCATTATTACAATAACGAAGGGCGCTCTCTGTGTAATCCTAGAACAAGAAAGACCCGATTATTTATTTGTTTCATTCCGATCTCGATCATTGGCGCTAGAAGGAGGGCCATTTCTTGTTTCTAGTCGGAAAATTGCAGAGTAAACCAATATGCCACCTAAAAAGAATCAACAGGGGAAGGAATTAGCAGGCTCTTCACACGATCCGGAAAATGTGGATCAAAACCAAGAGCGAAACCCAGAAAAGCAACTGCAAGATCAACCAAATACTAAGGAAATGGCGAAACAACTCCTAGTGGATGCTTTAAAGACCACGGGAGATGAAGACTTTCAGGTTCTTTTTGAAAGTGTGAGAAAAGGGAAGGAAAAGGTAGACGCTTTCGGAGAAGAAAGGCAATTATCATCAGAAAACAGGGGTGACCATAAGGAAGCTGTAGAATCCAATGGTCAAATTGTTAGGAGCAAAGCTCGTCATGCTGATGAGGCTGCAAGGGCTGAGTTAGATGCAATGTTAGAAGATGAGGAGGATGAGTTCCATCTTGCTTCACCCTTTGCAGAGCATATTGAAGCATACCCTCGCCCTGTAGGTTCAAGATACCCAAAATCAGTCCCTATGACGGAACCAAAGACCCGTATGATCATATGCATCAGTATATAGCGCATATGCAGTTATACAACGCCCCGGACAAAATGAAATGCAAAGCTTTTCCCGCGCTCCTGTCTGGAAGGGCTAGGGACTGGTTCAACAAGTTGTCATCTAGATCAATCACCAACTTTATAGTTTTAACAAAGAAGTTTATGAGCATGTTTATTGCTGCAAGACCGTTTCAAAGGAACAGTACTCATTTGCTCACCATTAAGCAAAAATCCGACGAATCGGTTCTACAATTCATAAAAAGGTTTAATGCAGAATCAACCCAGGTGGCTGATGTGGATGACCGATTTCTGGTAGCCTCATTCGTAGCAGGCCTACGAGAGGGGAGGTTACACGCTAAGTTAAATGGGAAAAACCCCAAAACTATGGAAGAATGCTTGGCCATCGCTTTTAAGCATTGTCAGGGTGAAGAAGCTAATCGTGCCAAGCGCGAGTTGGAAAAAGGAGATCACAGAAAGGGAAAAACAGAAGAGAAATCTGATAAAAAGCGCAAATTCGTTTGGGATAGGGTGCAGGCACCCATAACCGACAGATTGGGCAAAAGAGGCGCTCTGCAGGACAGAGACCTGATTCCGTTGAACAGATCACGAGAACAAGTTCTCGCTTTCACGGAACGTAAAGGCATAGCGAGAACTCCATTTCCCATGAAAGGACCCAGAGAAAAGAGAGATCAAACCAAGTTCTGTAAGTTCCACCAGGATGTTGGTCATGATACAGAGTCATGCAGGGAATTAATCAGGGATATAGACGCAGCGGTTATGGAAGGACAACTTGATGAGGTCATTGACAGATCTCGTAACGAACAGCCCAGAGGGCGCAGAGAGTTTAGGAGGGGACCATACCAGAATGAGAGGAGTAAGAGCAACGAACAAAGAAGGCATAGACATCCCTCCCCAGATCAGGACGGTCAGATCGACAACCGTCCAATAAATACAATCAACACGATTATGGGTGGTCCCAGGCGGACAGACCAAGAGAAAGAAGTAAGCTCAACAGGACAAACGGATCAGGGTCAGAGTTCTGGTAAACGTTAGAAGGTATCAGGAGAAGTGAGGTATGGACCAGAGGATCCACTACCGTTAGTCATCAACAATGAAGGGCTGGTCATTGAGGCCGTAATCAACAAGAACTGGGTGAAAAGAATCTGTGTCGATACAGGAAGCGCTGTTAACATCTTGTATTACAGGGATTTCCAGGCCATGAAGTTAAAGGATTCCAGTTTAACACCAGTATCCACACCACTGTTCGGATTCGCAGGCCCGCCTATCCATCCTTGGGCATGGTCACGTTACCTATAACTTATGGTAAATTACCTATGGGCAGGACCCTCATGGTAAATTATATTGTGGTTAAAGCGCCCTCAGCGTACAATGTCATTATGGGAAGACCAGCAATCATCGATCTGCGAGCTGTTATCTCCCCGGCCCACAACAGCATGAAATTTCCTGTAGGTTCTGGATCAGTTGAAATTAAGGGAGATGTGGAAATAGCCAGGAGCTATTACACGTCTGTGGTTGGTGAGAAACAGTTGGTTCAACAGGTAACTTTGGAGGAGCTATTGCCAGAAGAAGAGAAGACTTGGGTAACTACAGATCAGACCGAATCTGTTCAAATCGGAGAACCGGGAACAGAGTCAGCGGTCAATATAGGTTCATGGATCCTGCACTCGATAAAAACGCGTTAACCACTCCTTTCGAGAGAATATCGAGATGTTTTCGCATGGAAGACGGATGATATGCCTGGCTTATCCCCGGAATTCATAGTCCATAGTTTGAACGTGGATCAGAACAGACCCCCAGTTCGACAAAAAAAGAGACATTTTGCACCGGAAAGGATCTCAGTAATCGAACAGGAAGTTACCAAGTTAAAGCAAGCAGGGATTATCAAGGAAGTGGTTTACCCAGAGTGGTTAGCCAATCCAGTTTTGGTGAAGAAGTCAGATGGATCTTGGAGAATGTGTGTAGACTTCACGGACTTGAACAAGGCATGCCCTAAAGACAGCTATACTTCACACAGAATTGACAGGCTAGTGGATTCGACTGTGGGTTTTGAAATTTTTGGTTTCTTGGACGTATATAAAGGGTACCACCATATCTTCATGGACCCAAAGGACGCAGAGAAAACGGCCTTTATCACAGAATTTGGCACATATTATTATGTGACTATGCCGCTTTAAATTTGAAGAATGCAGAGCCACTTACCGTAGGCGCTTAATCGAATTTTCCATGATCAGATAGGCAAGTCTATGGAGGTCTATGTTGATGACTTACTGATCAAAAGCAGGTCTCTAGATCAATATTTACGAGATGTGAGAGAAGTTTGCAAGGTACTTTGAGCAGCTAAGATGAAACTGAACCCAAAGAAGTGCACATTCGGGGTCAGATCTGGAAAGTTCTTGGGTTATATGATCTCTAAAGATGGAATCCGGGCCAATCCGGACAAGTTGGATGCTTTGAAAATGATGCCACCTCCTACCAATATTAGAGAGGTTCAAAGATTAACAGGAAGACTGGCAGCGTTGAACAGATTCCTTTCGTTGTTCAAAGACAAATACAGATCGCTTTCTTCAAGATTTTAAGGAAATCTTCACCGTTTCATTGGGGGACAGATTGTCAAGAAGCCTTTAATGATTTGAAAAAATATCTGTTAGAGTTACCAACTCTAACCTCTCCTCGAGGGAGAGGTTCTGACTTTATCTATCGGGCCAGTGATGAAGCCATTAGTGTTGTATTGGTTAGGCAACATGACACATTTCAGAAGCCAGTTTACTACACAAGCAAAGCCTTACATAGACCTGAAGTGAGGTACTCAGATGCGGAAAAGTTAGTGCTAGAATTGGTACACGCGACCAGGAAACTGAGGTCTTATTTCCAGAGTCACCCAGTCATCGTCTTGACCGATCAGTCATTGAAGCAAATATTGAGCAGGCCAGATAACTCGGGTCGTTTAGCCAAATGGGTCGTAGAATTGGCGGGTTACGATCTAGAATACAAACCACGGACAGCCGTGAAAGCTCAGGCCCTGGCAGACTTCCTGGCCGAAGAGAAATCAATATCTATCGATCAACAAGTGAATCCGAAAGAATCAGGTCAATGGAAATTGTTTGTTGATGGAGCATCCAACAAGAACGGGTCAGGAGCCGGTCTCCTCCTCATAAGTCCAAAGGGTGAAGAGTTCCCTTATGCTTTACACTTTAACTTCCAGGCAACCAATAATGAAGCTGAATACGAAGCACTAATTACCGGTTTGAACTTAGCTCTAAAGCTGGGGGTTAAGCAACTCAAAGTTTACAGTGACTCTCAGCTGGTAGTGAACCACATCAGGGGAGATTATGAAGCAAATGAGGAACCTATGAAGAAGTATTTATCCCTGGCCCAATCACGTATAAGCCAGTTTCAAGAAGTATAAGTGGAGCAGGTCTCCAGATCACAAAATACCAGAGCAGATGCCCTGTCTAAGTTGGCCTCCAATTTCTTATCAGACAAGAAGGTTCTGATCGAGCAGTTAAATCAGCATAGCTATGAAATACCTGAGGTGCAACCGGTCACACAAAGGGAAACATGGATGGATTCCATAGTAGCATATTTAAAACACGACCAGTTACCAGAGGACCGAGGTCAAGCTCGCAAAATCCAGCGCTTATCTGATAGGTATGCCTTATTCAATGATATTTTGTATAGGAAATCATTCATATCTCCTTGGTTACGCTGTGTTACTATGGAAGAAGGCAATTACCTATTGAGAGAAATTCATCTTGGGATCTGTGGGAACCATATGGGATCAAGGGCATTAGCTAGGAAGTGCAGGTTGTTTGGCTATTATTGGCCTTAAATGTAGCAGGATGCAGAGGAATTAGTCTTGGCATGCAGGTCATGTCAAGTCCATGGCAATCTATCTCATCGACCACCTGAAAATTTAACTCCAGTTATCTCAGCCTGGCCTTTTGATCAATGGGGTGTTGACCTGGTGAGGCCACTTCCAACAGCACCAGGAAATTACAAGTTCTTAGTAGTGGCCGTTGACTATTTCACTAAATGGGTGGAAGCTGAACCATTAACCACTATCACGGCCAAACAGATCCAAAAATTCTTGTGGAAGAATCTCATTTGCAGGTATGGGATACCAAAGACCATAATTTCAGACAACGGAACGCAATTCGAAGATAGTGGAGTTCAGGAATGGTGTACGGAGTTGGGCATAGCACAACATTTCACCTCTGTTGGTCACCCACAAGCTAATGGTCAGGTGGAACAAACTAACAGACAGATCAAGCTTGGCTTGAAGAAAAGGTTAGAGCAGGAGGGAAAGCACTGGGTAGAGCACCTCCCAAATATCCTTTTGGCTTACAGGACTACCCCAAATACGTCAACACATGAAACTCCATTCTCACTGGCCTATGGTCATGTGTCAAGTCGTTATCCCAAAGAGAGATTGGATTGCCTTCCCCTAGAACAACGCTGCATAACGATCAGATCCAGGAGGAGGAAATAAGGCACACTAAGGACGAGCTGGAGGAGAAAAGAGATATTGCTTTGATTAGAATGGCTAAGTATAAACAACAGGTTTCCCAGTATTATAACTCCAAGGTAAAACAATGCTATTTTAAGGTTGGAGATCTAGTGCTGTGTAAAAATGAGGTCAGCAGGCAGGAACCGAGTGGGAATCTCAGTCCTAACTGGGAAGGTCCATACCAAATCATCAAAGTGCATGGAAAAGGAGCATACCAATTGGCTGATAGTAAAGGGAAAACCATTCCCAAAAGCTGGAATGCAATTAATTTGAAGAAGTTTTATGTTTAAGGCAAGTGATTATCATCTTATTTTGTAAGACTATTATGCACTATGAGTTATTTTAAGTCCTTGATTATGTTGAATTGCTGTAGTTATGTTTCTATTGTTAAACTCTTAAAAAGAGAAAACTCGTTAAGTCTGATAGATCAGACCATCATAAGACCTCAGGTCAGGTCACAAACTTCTAGATCTCAGGTCAGGTCATAACTCTTAAAAAGAGAAAACTCGTTAAGTCTGATAGATCAGACCATCATAAGACCTCAGGTCAGGTCATAACTCTTAAAAAGAGAAAACTCATTAAGTCTGATAAATCAGACCATCCTAAGACCTCAGGTCAGGTTGCCAACTTCTAGACCTCAGGTCAGGTCATAACTCTTAAAAAGAGAAAACTCGTTAAGTTTGATAAATCAAACCATTTTTTAGACCTCAGGTCAGGTCGTTAACCTTTAGACCTCAGATCAGGTCGGCAGTCCCTCAAATGAGGAAATTCATTACAGTATGACATATGCTGCATAGCAATCACATGTCATACTGGGGGGAACGAAGGCACAACAACTTCAAATACAAGGCACAAAGGGAAACTTATGTCTTATGTTGCAAAAATTAAAACATGTCATACAAATTGCAAATAGTGCCAAGGGCACCAAAATTTCAGAAGTTTCCAAAAGACAACAAAATTGAAGGGCAACAACAGCAAAACATAATGTTTGAAGTCAGGACTGAAATGGAGGATATGCAAAATGACTTCACTTTGAACTTGGGGGAATTTGAGATTGAGATGATGAGCTGGTCTGAGTAGGTGGAGGCCTCTTGCCATACTTGGAGACCAGGTCCACTCCATCTCTGAACTCCTTGAATCTGGTCTCATAGATTTGAGATCCATCGTTTCTATTCCAGCCCGCATGGGAAAGCTTGGTAGCATCAACATGGAGACCATCAGCTTTCATGTCCTCAATGGCTGAGGAGTACCCAAACCAGATGATTGGGGCAAATAACATCTTGATGCTGTCGGCTAGCTCATCAGACCTCCTATAATTAGCAAGGGCTTCAGTAATGTGCTCAGGCAGCTTACTTTTCAAAATGTCCCTCTCTTTCTCAAGCGTAGCTACCATCTCTTCTAGGTTGGTTTTGATTTGGGTGGCAGTAGCAAGGTTGGCCTGAACTCATCGCTTTGGCCTTCAACTCGCCGACAATTCCATCTTCTCCGCAGCAGAGGTGCTCAACAAATCTTCATACTTGGCCTTCCACTGACAGAGATCTGACGGAGTCTTCCTCAACTTGTCCGTAACTTTAGTCCGGACAAGACCTCTTTGCCCAGTTTGGCTCCCTGGAAAAGAATATAAGGAGCAAAGTTATAAATAAAAAAAAAGAGACAGGTTGTTACTTACGAAAAAGAATCTTACAAATTTGGACAGATCTTGGTTAGTCCATTCTTTCCAGTCATATCTCTCCCCTTGAGCTCGTTCGGAGGCCCCTGCATCCCCACCAGTATGATCTTGAGATCTGATACGTTTCGAAGCACGCCTAGTCTCAGCTGTAGTCTCTACCAGAGCGCTGTGAGAAACAATCCGATAATCATCGGTCGCCTCAGAATCCCCATCGGCCTGATCTGTCTCATTGGAGGGCTCAATTGGATGATCACAACCGAGATTGGCGATCTGATCCGCACGTTTGGGTTGACAACAGGGTCGGATGCACCCTGACCACGGGGAGGTGATGTCTCATCAGCAATCTGGATGATGTCAGTAAAGCTCGCCACTGCAAATGCCAACAACAAAAAAATTTATTAAAGACACGCCATAAAGGAAAACGAAAATGTACAGAATAAGAGGTCCTACTCAAATTATATCTCTCCTCAGATAGCTCAACGTAAGGTTCTAGGCCAGCAGTCTCAAAGTGGGCAGCATCGATTAGATTGGAACTGTAATTTCTCAAACCCAGATATATCGGGGACGCACTGATATCCTTCAACAACTTCTTATCCGCTTTGCTCTCTAAAACATCACTGTTCTTAGTTGAGGTATTCCACTTACCTAGATCCCTAATGGTGTTGTGCCTAATGAAGAAAAAGTGCTTTTTCCAATCAGAGAAAGATTGGTCGGTTTTCTTAATCAAGCGAACCCCACTCAAATTATCGGTTCTCTCTACGTGTAATAATATCGGCAGATTCTTCTTAACTTGTTTGCATTGATAAAAGGTTCGAAAAGTTGTAAAGAAAAAGGGGTCACAAAACACCTACACCAAATCAAAAAACCTGTAATGGCCCTTATGCTATTGGGGACTATCTGACCAAGCCCCAAGTCATAATATCGGAGTATTTCCGTGAAAGCCGGAGGAAGAGGGAATCTGAGACCGCATTCAAACTGTTTTTATAAACAAAGCAATGACTCAGCAGAGAGCAGCAGCACTTCTTCCAAAGCGGTCGGATAGGGGCATAAATGTTCTTGTTTAACCCAAACCTATCACAGATGTCAGTGATATCCGAATCCTTTAGTTTGGAGTCGATGGCATGGCAAGCCATCATTTTCTTATTCTCGTAGGTCCTCCTCAGCGCACGTATCGGTGCGGACAAGCCGGAAATATTATACTCGGTCGGGGGCGATTCGACAAGAATAGGGACAATAGAAGCAATCAAATGTGGGGGAAGAATAGAGAAGAGAGGATTTTCACCGGGATTGGAAATTTCAGATTGATTTGGATTCATAAGGAGTAAAAAAGAACAAATTGTTATCGCACAAAGATGAAGGACTTACTTGTTATGTGAGGGAGCAAATCTGCCAAATTGGATGTCTTTATCTTTAAATAATGATGGGTGCCTACAGAAGCCGATAGATTTAATAGCCTTTAACCAAGAGATGGGACGCTTGGACTACGCATTGATTTAAGAGACAAAGCGTGTGCAGTTATGGTGACGTTTGAGTTAACCGAGACAAGAGTTGAGGGGGCATCTGGACGGTACACGTGGAGCGATTTTGAACTTCAGATCTTAATCCATTTTAAAGGCCAGGCCAGATCGATTAAGATCTGGTGGGCTTTGATTAGGGGTGACCCGGATCAGTCCACGTGTCCAACAGGGCAAAGCGAACCGGCAGAACTGGACAGAGCTGTACCCGACCTGGGTATCACTGCGACCCGAAGAAATAAGCTGATCAGGCCAGGGGAGATCCCTGACTAGAAGAAGCAAAGTCGATCAGATGTGTTCCCACCGGAGGAAGAAAATTTGTCGTGGCCAGGGGCAGTCCCCGACCGTGGGGAAGTAGATCGGAGACGTACTCATCTGGAATAAAGAGCAGTTATGACTGAACGTGAGGCGTGGGGGTTATATAACCACCCATTAACCCCATTATCGCCGGTAACCGCCTGAACTACGGTTGGACTTGATTCCAAGTATATACTTGGATACGTAGCAAATTTTATTGAAAAAGTTCACCCATTATTACAATAACGGCGGCGCTCTGTGTAATCCTAGAACAAGAAAGACCCGATTATTTATTCGTTTCATTCCGATCTCGATCAATAATAAGTGCGGGCAAAAATTAACCATAAAATGATGATATCTATCCACTGACTGTAAGAAATCCATATAGAAAAAATATAACTGCACAAAATTAAACGGAAAACTGAAAGTCGACAATGCAAACAAAAGAAACTAAAACTTAATAAGATGCAAACAAAATTCAAGCATGAACTGAACATATCAAAAACGTCACCTGAATCATACCTCCTCAACCAAATCAACTGTAAATCGCAATAGAAATCTTTTTTGTTTTAACACTTGAATGAAATCCGAAAGAACATAGATTGTGGATTATTGAATTGCCGGTACGAAAAAATAATCTATATAGGAAGACGATGGAGAAATGAAATGTTCAAATCAATCGAAAGTCTGTATCATAGCCGAATCTGTAGCGATTCATGAGCGGAAATTGATTCAAGAGGGGAAATCGATTGGTATGAGAAGCATGAATCGACTGAGAAATAGCAGAATTACCGCATTAGATGAGATATTTTGAGAGACAAGAGGATTAGGGCGAAAATGTTAAGGGAGGTTGAAGGTGAGGCTGTGATCTAAACTCAGAAGTCGTGGTTAATACGGGTGTTGTTCACAGCATGGATTTTGTTTTTTTTTTTTGCAATAATCATTAAATTGATAATACTAACTTTAAATGGAAAATTAGGGATAAGGACACAATCTGAAATATTTTTAAGTAACAGGACAACTACATATTTTTTATAGGGAGAAGGACAACCGCATAATTTTATAGCGAGAAGGACAAACAAAGAATCCTAAAATCGGTGAATCTCCCAAATGAATCCCGAAATCGGTGAATTTCGACAAAGAATCCTGAAAATTAGTGAATTTCGACGATGAATTTTGAAAATTAGTGAATTTCGACAATTGAATTTCACAAATGAATTTAAACAAATGAATTTCAACACAAGTGAATTTCTGATGAATAAATAAATAGTTTTGTCCTTTATGCAAAAGTTTCAAAAAACTGTCCTTCTACTCAATTAATGAAATATTTCTGTCCTTCTCCCTCATTCCCCCAACTTTAAAACTATAGGCATGATTTTTAAATTTTATGTATTGTCTTTTCTTGTACTGATAGATGCATGTGTTAAACAAATTACCATCAATGTATGTTTATTTTCAATCTCTAAGCTATCAATAAATATATACCACTCCGTCCTAAAATGTATGTTCATTTAGTTTTTTGATTTTATCCCTATAATATAAGTCTATTGAGATAACCAATGAGCATTTTTTATATTTTTCTATTTTTACCATAATTTATTATTTACCCATCACTTTTCACTACTTTGCATTAATAGAAGTCAAATGTCATTTTAGATTTTTTTTTCATCTAAATTAATAACACATAATCAATTTAACCAACTTTCTTAATCAGTGTAAAAAAACTCAAATGAACTTGCATTTTTGGACGAAGGTAGTATAGGATTAGGAAAAAGATAATACATGTTATAATTTCTCACACTGAAAAATTAGAAGGAAAAAAAAGGCATTAATACGATCATTTAATTTTATGTTTTGACATCTTCTAGAACATTTGAAAAAAAGTGTTAAGTGGTACTACTTCATTCATGTCGGTCAAAGTGTATCCTCCCGTATTAATAAGGTGATTAATATATTTGGAATGTATTGTTCAATGACAAAGTTATTATAGAAAATCTAGACTCAAACCTCATATAAGATGATATGTCTCATCCCAAAACCTAGGTTATGAGGTAAGGGAAATTCATCTCTTGATATGGTGGATGACATGCTTTAATACGTCCACTCAAGTGTGAACCTATAAAGAGCTCGGGTCACATGACACACCTAAGTTATGAGGTGAGGAAAGTCATTCTCTTAATATGGTCGGTGACACACTTTAACACGCCCCCTCAAGTGTGAGCCTATAAAGAAGCTGTGTCACATGACACACAAGGCAATGGGCACTCTTAAGGCCAACAAATAGGTTTAACACTTGCACAATAAATGGGGCACTCATAACCTAAGAGGAGGGACCTTATCCCAAAACCTAGGTTATGAGGTGAGGAAAGTCAATCTCTTAATATGGTGGATGATACAATCACAAGTTCTAATATGGGACACTTTAACAATTATCGTTCTCTTTATACATTTAAGTATTATCTTTCATGCTAAATATTGTAATTTAAAAGTATTAAAAGACCTATATTTCCCAAAATTTTCATGTTAAAAGTTTCTACCACGGCAGTAGAAAAGTATAATGACTTGCCAGTTCCAAAGTCTCCGCATTGAAAAATAATATTTTCTTCCCGAAATAAAAATGACATTTTCTTCATTATATTCTTTGTCCATTGGTTAAAAAAATCTTTGTTCACATTGAATTTTTTTTTGAAAATAGTTCACATTGAACTTGAAAAATGTTAAGTTAACAACAAAAGAAAAACAACACATATTCTACAATTGATTGTGATAAAACTATTATTTTTCAATATGCCATACATCTGAGAGGCCAGATCCACACCGGTGACCCATTAATGGGAGGTCAATGGCCTCTAAGATCTGGATTTAATCAAATTTGCTCTGATGTCCTCTACTAAAACAATAGATCCGCCACTAATATATCTTAATCAATAGAATAAGGTGTGTTGTGTTTTTTTGAGTGTAAATGTTTTGTTATAGACATAGAATCCTAGGAAATATTAAACTTTGGTTTAATTAAAATGTGGTTAATGTTGTATTAATTCCACTCAAAAAAATGTTGTATTAATTTTCTAAAAAAAATAGATAAACGTAAAAAAAAATACAAAGAAGTGAAAATTAAAAAAATGGATGGAGTATTAACATTGCAAAAAGAAAGATACAAATTTTTTTTTTTTTGGGGTTGCTTAAAGTCTCCGGTATCCAGAACCCACTAGTCCGACTAATCCGAGTTAAATCTCGGATCGTGCTCAGCAGAGCCTAACTCTCTTACTCGTAAATAAGGTCCCACTAAAAAGCTCTTTTAATATGGCGCTCGTATAGAATCGAACCGGTGACATCATAGGAGAAAGATACAATTTTGTATGTAAAGAAAAAAATGGAATTTTATGTGTTATTGTTTCAGCATATATGCTATATACATATTGATGAAATAGATAATAGGAAATATGTAACTTTTTGAAAGATTTTGAAGTAAAATGATAAGCCAATAAGATTATAGAGAGAAGAACTCTTTCTACAAGATTTATAGACTAAATGACATTAACTAAAAAATAATAATAAAAGAGGCCTGCGCCTAACCAATCCATTAACACTGTCTTTTATCCTAGCATTATCTCTTTCCTCCATCGTTTTAAAAATCCAGATCTTTGATTTAGATTTCTAAACGTGACAGAAATCTCATCAACTTTATTATTATTTTTCGTGCACTTTGTTTTAAGAATTTTGATATCATTATATCGTTTTTCGTGAAATTTACCGTCGAAATTCAAAAACATTGAGTGTCGATTAACAGTGAATTTCGATAGTGGATTTTTAGAAATTACGTCGGAATTTGGACATTCTGGCCTCAAAATAAAAAAAACACGAAAAAAAAAAGAAATGGTGAAATAACTATTAGTTTTGGTGTATTTTGAGGTCATATCTAGTAGTCAGAGTTTGCCTCAATTTGGTACTGCTCTCGCGGCCCACACCGAAACAATGCTTTACATTATAGATTGTGAGATATATTGATTTTTTTTTCCTCCAGCATGCGTACATTTTTTTTTCTCTTATAGCAGTTGCAACAGATTCTCTTAATTAATGCTCTATTTTTTTTTTTTTGAATTAAAAGGAGTTTTATTGCATAAGATCGTGGGAAGTAGCATCAATTACAATAGGAGGGGGCGATGTACTCCATTCTTTAAAACCAACCAAACTTAAATCTTCTTTTGCCAATAAGTGAGCCGGCATATTTCCCGCACGCTTGACAAAAGAGAAAGCAGCATGTGAGAACCAATGAAGAAAAGATCTACAATCATCGATAATCATCCCAATCGGCGAATAATCTAAGTTTTGCATTTGATTGCTTTTGGTGAGCTAAAAGAAAATCTCCTTCAAAAACTACATTGGAATAGCCCCAAGACGTGGCAAGGACTATAGCGTGGTAAAAGGCCAGGATTTCTCCTGTGAGCACATCAAATTTCCCATCTAACTTTATGGAATAAGTAGTGAGAATGGCTCCACTACTCTTGCGAACCAGACCTCCAACTGCTGTTCGGTCATTCCTCATAGCAAAATCGACATTAAATTTTACCTTACATGTTTCTGGCTTACTCCAGCTCCTTAGGAGATTTGCTTGGGCTGGGGCGTTTATCTGCAGTCGATTTGCCTGGATGCAAGATTGAGCTTCCACTTCGGCCTGAGAGCAAATGGCGTTTATGTTGGGATGTTTTTTTTATCATAGACCCACGCACAACGCGATTTCCAAATCCACGAGAGAGCACATATTATTCTGGTGACCTCGACCTCATTTTCCTTGCGGACTAGGAGTTTGAAGAAGTCGGGACTGGGGTAATGCCTCTGTTTAAGCCAAAAGTTCCCCCATGGGATTTTCTTTCATACTTCCTAGGCAATGTTGCACTCAAATAAACAATGTGTGGTCGTTTCCTCAACTTTGAAACAGACCGGGCAAAGTCCATCCCCAATACGACGAATTTTGAGGTTAGAAAACGTAGGCACAACATTTGTTAAGAGTTTCCAACAAAAGTGCTTAATTCGTGGTTGCACGTTTAGCGACCAAGGCGAAGTCCATACCTTTTTATACGTCTGGGAAGAGGAAGAAACAGCTGCATCTTCTACGTTTAATTTTAATTCCCTTTTCAAATGATATCCTGACTTCACTGTGTATTTTCCATTTGTAGTGTAGTGCCAAAAAAAAGTATCATCATTGTTTCCTGGGGAAAAGGGAATCGAGAGGATGCTAGAAGCTTCCCATGGATCAAAAGCTTCATTAGTCAGTGCTTTATTCCACACCCGAGTATGTTGGTTTATGAGGCAACTGATACGGTCAGATGGAAGATCGATAACTTTAGGATGCGCTTTGAAGCTAGGTTGCAACGGCAGCCAAGGATCTTTGTCAATAATGACTTTATCATCCATTCCAATTCTCCACCTTAGGCCCCTAAAGAGCAGGTCACGGCCTTTAAGTAAACTCCTCCATAACATAGAAGGCCTAGAAGTGATAGTAGCTATTTTGAGGTCCTTTGATGCAAAGTATTTAGGTTTTAGTATCATAGAGGAAGGAGAGTCTTGATTTTTTAATATTCGCTAGGCCTGCTTCGCTAGAAGCGCTATGATGAAGCATTCTATGTCGCGGAAACCCAGACCCCCTTCCGATTTTGGTTTGCAACAGTATTTCTAATTTTTCCAATGAATTTTCTTTTCACCTTCAGCATTTCCCCAATAAAAATGTCCGATCATTCCTTCCAAGTCATTTATTAGGTCTTTCGGTAAAGCAAAACATTGCATCACGTATTGAGGGAGAGTCTGCATCAGGGCTTTTATGAGTATTTCTTTTCCCCGCAGCGGATAAATATTTACCCTTCCATCCGTTGAGCTTCTTCTTTACCTTTTCCCTAATATACAAAAATATTTCTTTTTTAGAGCGCCCGATCACAAAAGGTAGGCCAAGATATTTTCTTTTTTGGTTTCGGACTGGACTGGATCCATTTGAGTCATGAGAGAGAAAATAAAATAAAATAATGTAAAGTAATGATTATAAGGTTAAAATGTTGTATTAAAGTTTGTGTTGATGAAGAAATGATTGGTGAAATGATTGGTGAGAGAAATATTATATTGATAAAGTAATGGTTGAATAGTGTAGGTGGTGAATAAAATGAATTGATTAATATTATTTTATTTGTTGATGGTGAAATGATTGGTGAAATGATTGTAAAATAATAGTAAATAAGATAGTGGGTGAATAAAATATTAAGTTGGATCCAAATGGATCCAGTCAGTCCGAAACCAAACGGAGGGTTAGGGTTGAAGAGAGATTGTTCCTTAATTCTTCCGAAACACCCTTGCTGAAGATGCTAGACTTTTTTGAGATTTATTTCTTGACCCGAGTTCCTCTCATAGATGTCCAAAAGGCTAAGGATAGAGTTGCATAACTCTATTTTAATTCCACGTTTTTCTAGTTTACAGAATCCCTATACAAGATGAAATGTATCAAATTCTCTATTTTACAAATGTGGTTGGTATAATTTTTTTTTTTTTTTTTTTTTTACAGATTTGGATGAATGCGGCAGATGTAAAGAAAAATTTACAGAATCAGTATTTTATAGAAAAAAAGTAGAGTATATGCTGCAGTATAATTTTTTCTGTTAAAATCTCTAAAATAAAGTTTTTAAATGATTTACACTATTTAGTGTAGGTGCTCTTAATAAATTTGTCATTTATACAAAAAAAAATTGAAATTTATCATATTAATTAATTTAGTTTTTTTTTTTTTGGGTCCTTTTCTCTAATTCTCTCGAAATAAAATTGATTACCAAGAAACCCGACCCAAACTTAGATATTACCTGAGGTGCGGATTCCTACCTCCTGACATTTAGCAAACATCCAAGCTCCAGCAATATATCAAGGCTTCACTTACGATCGTATTTAAATTTAAAACTTATTAAAACCCGTCTTCTCCATTGTACTATATTTCATCCCTTCCTGCACAATCAGCTTTGGAGGGTGACGGAGGAACCGACTCCATCCCCTGAAATTATCACACAATAGCAATTGCATTATACAACTCACACTTGATTTGAAGATTACATACCCTGGTTCGGGTATCTCACTACAGCTGGAAGCTATGGGTCGAACTCTGTTTTATTATGGTAATATTTATTTGTACGACAACTCAAATGAAAACATAATTAAAAATGTAAAAAGATAAGAAAATAATCTAACATTGGGCTTCTTTTCTTAACGGATCGATGTAAACAATTGAAATAAGAAATTGAAGGGAAAAAGAAGTGAATGGCTTGCTTGAGCATCCGCCATGTGATTATGATGAAGACCAAATCGGTGGGATGATGATTTAGCTAGGCACACTCAAAACAATACATAAAAATGCACATAATCATTTTAGACCACATATTATCAAACTAAAAAAGAAAAGAAAGAAAAAAAAAAAATGGACCACAAAACTCATCAACGAGGACATTAGTTGAATATTCATCCTACTTGAAGAGCATTGATTATAAACATGGGGATCTGCTCAACAGGTTTTGTTCTACTTTCCTTATGTGTGACAATACTGCAGCTTAGTTACGACACCATCAATGGAGGATCATAGAAGAAGGTATTTCAAAATCAATTCCAGAGAGTTGTTTGTCTGTTTTACCACTTCATTTTTCTGTTTTATTGTATTTATTGTTTACAAGTATAAATTTTTTATTTTTTTTATTATTATTATTATTATTTTTTTTAGGGATGAATTTCTTTGGAAAAACCTAGCTATCGGAATGGAAACACGGGTGCCTCAAGGAGGAAAATATCTCCATATTAATCTCACAACGGAAATGGACACACATCAAATGCTGCTAAGTCGTTTGTTTAGTTGGAGAGTCCTAGATGAAGTTGTTATTTCTTTACTCCATACCTAAAAAGAAAATTTTAATTACTCGATTCCGAAGGATCTGCATGGCCACACATTTGTGAGAACATATCTAGTTGTTGGAGCATTTACCTCGGATACTTTTATCGAATTCTATATTTTTACAATTAAGTGTCGCACTATATATTTGGCGGTTGTGTAATTAGTTTAAGATCGGAGCCTTCTTGACATCACAGTGTAGATTGTCATACTTTGACACTATTGAGGTTTCCCTTAGCCACTGGGCGATCATGCGGTAGTGCTTGGGGTGTGATACTGAAACATTTGTAGGATTCATGTTGCTCGTACGTAAATCGCGTATCCTAATGGTAGGAGTAAATATACGAAAGAGTCTTCTTATAAGGAATGTCTTATTCTCGAAAGTTTTTGCAAAACGGAAGTAATGTGTTACTTCGAGAGAATATGATATCCAGATTATAAGATATGGTCGTTAATGTTTGACACACGAGATACGACCGTATGAATATTATAACAACAATAGGATTTTATTTACGCGGTAACTGTTGTACATGATAAGTTGTAGTCATAGCACTTGACTCTTTCCGATTATTGGGGGTCATGACGTTTTGCTAGACGCCAATCATGATCTTTAGGTGTGAAAGACATTTTGGTAGATACACTTTATGCTTACAACCAACAGATTCGGAAACCTATAGGGAATCTCTATCCAATATGAAATGCACCAAATTGTCTATTTTATAGAATAGTGAATATATAAAGAAATATTTACAGAATCTGAATGAATGCGATTGATATAAATGAAATTTACAGAATCTGTATTTTACAGTAAAAAAAACAGTGTTCGACTCAATGTTGTTTTTTTTTTCCCTTCTTAATATGAATGTTGAAACCTCTAAAATACGGTTTTTTTAAGGGTGGAATACAGTTTTTAAAGAATTTACAATATCTAGCGCAAGTGCTCTTACAATTCTACAAAGCAATGAATACCATTGTTGAAAGGTTTACCAATCAATTGAAGCTTCAAATTTTCTTTTCTCTTCGGTTTTCTAATTTTTTTTTTCCTACCATGAGAAGGTCTTCTCACTACGTTATGCCTTCTTATGTTGTATTTGGCATTGAGGCTCGGCTATTCTTATCTTTCCCTTCTTTTGCGTAGGGGGTTCCACTGCTCTCCCTATCTCTTTATCTACTTCTATTAATTTACAAGATGTTTTTTGTGTTCCTAAATGTCCCGCAATCTCTTGTCTATCTCTCAATCATGTCGCTCTAATAGTATTTCAATCGAACACATGCTCCGTGGCCCAGTAAAAAAATGGTCTTTATGAGTGGTCCTCCCAACCTATTCATGCCTTCGCTACAAATAAAGGTACCTCACTGGAGTGACATCAACGTCTGAGTTATCCTGCTTGTTCCATTTTAAACATTATTCTTCGCAATTATAATTTAGATTCTACTGCTTCCTTGTTATTGCACCGTTCGTCCTGTCTTGAAAATAAAAGCCATAAACTTCCGTTTGGCAATTCTACTTTATGTACTACTCGCCCAGTTGAGATTATTTTTACTGATGTTTGGACATCCTCCGTAGTGTCTTAGGATGGTTGCAAGTATTATGTCATATCCGTTGATCATTTTACTCATTGTGTGCGTTTTATCCTATTTCTCGCAAACCTAATGTGGCTACTACATTCATGCAATTTAAATCTATTGTTGAAGAATTCTTTAACAATACTATTAAAGTTCCGTATTCTGGCAATGGTTGTGAATTCATCTCTCTCTGTGATTATCTTAATAAAAAATGGAACATTCTTTTTTACTATATTTTCACACACCTTTGAGCAAAATGGTACGTCGGAACGACGCCACATTCATATTGTCAAAACCGGACTTGTCTTTCTTTCTCACGCCTCACTTCGAACAACCTTTTGGCCATATGATTTTTCCACCTTCGTCTATCTTTTCGATCGCAAGCCAACACCTACCCTCCACATGAAGTTACCGTATGAAAGCATCTTCCACACTCTCCCAATCACCAAAAAATATGTGTCTTTGGGTGTCTGTGTTATCCCTGGCTACGTCTGTATACTTACCATAAACTTCAACCTTGTTCTAAACCATTTGTTTTTTTGGGATACAATTTCACTTAGTAGGCCTATTACTATTTTGAACTTGCCGAGTCTCGTCTTTATGTCTTTCATCATGTTAAGTTTGTTGAAACTGTGTTTCCCTTTAGTTCATCGTCTCCTTCTGCTGAGTCGACACCCTCAAATCTCTCTGACTGGGTTCTTACTCCCCATTATGTTCTGGCGGCACCAGACCCCCTACACCCTATACATCTCCCTACCTCCCTCGGCCACCACCCTCCGCACCTCTTGCACTTACTCGTGTTTCTACTCCTGATTCCCCGACCCATCCTATTTGTACTCGTGTCCAAAATAATATTCGCAATTCTATCCAGAAGTTTAATCTTCACGCTCATCTCTCTTCTCAAACTAAATATGATCCTACCTCTGTTCTTCAAGCCCTCAAACATCCCAAATGGAGAAATGCTATGCAAGAGGAGTATGACGCTTTGATGCGCAATGATACCTGGGAACTGGTCCCCTCTTACCGCTCATATAATGCTATTGGTTCTAAATGTATTTTTCAGCTGATATATAAGCTTGATGGCTCCATAAATGGCTACAAGGCTCGCCTCGTTGCCAAAGGCTTTACTCAGCATCCGGGCATTGATTATTATGAGACTTTCATCCATGTTCATGTTGTTCTCACCCTTGCCATATCCCAGGGGTGGTCTCTATGTCAACTCGATATTAATAATGCTTTTTTTTTCAGGGACATCTTCATGAATTTGTCTACCTCTCGCAACCTCTTGGGTTTGCTGGTATATGTTATCATGACTATGTTTGTAAATTTGGAAGGCGATTTATGGTCTCATACAAGCCCCCGGGGTTCAATATGATGATCTTAAGGGTTTTCTTTTCCCAAGTGGTTTCAAAAATTCCCAGGCTGACACATCTTTAATATTATTTACCATTCCAACTTTCTTCTTTCTTATGTTTTGGTATATATGAATGATTTAATCATTACATGTAATCAATCTGTTGCTTTTGATGACTTCATTTTAGGAACCTGTATTGTCCTCAAGGATCTTGGTTCACTTTTTCTTACTTTCTTGGTATTTAGACTGTTCCAAACTTTGATGGGTGCATTCTCTTGCAAAAACGACATGCCTCTAAACTGCTCACTAAACTCAATACGCATCATGCAGATGTAGTTGCTACGCCATAACCGACTGATATCTCTACTTTATCTGCCAAATTTAGTACTCCTCTTGATGATCTCTCTTATTATCACATGGTGTGTGGAAGTTTACAATACTTGATTATTACTCGACCGGGCATCGCCTTTGCGTTCAACAAGCTCTCTCAGTTTAAGAATTGTCCCATTGATGTGCATTAGACTCATGTCAAATATATACTCCGTTATTTAGTTGGCACTATTGACTATGATATTCAATTTTTTTCGCCATTCCACACTTATGTTACATGCTTTTTTATGTTGATTGGGGTGGTGATAAAGATGCTTTGGCTATTACTCGACCGGGCATCGCCTTTGCGTTCAACAAGCTGTCTTAGTTTAAGAATTGTCCCACTGATATGCATTGGAGTCATGTCAAACATATACTCCGTTATTTAGTTGGCACTGTATATTGACTATGATATTCAATTTTTTCGCCATCCTCACTTGTGTTACATGCTTTTTTTATGCTGATTGGGGTGGTGTTAAAGACGCTTTGGCTTCTACTAGTGCCTACGTTATTTATAAATGGTCAGAATGCCATATCCTTGAGCTCAAAGAAACAGTCAACCATTGCCAAGTCTTCTACTGAAGCCGAGTATCGCTCGCTTGCCTCGGCTACTGCTGAATTAAACTGGATCACCTTTATTCTTCGCGGCCTTGGTCTTCCCATTAATCAGGTTCCGGTTAAATAATGTGATAATCTTGGCACAACACAATTATGCTCTAATCTGGTTTTCTAATCGCACATGAAACATGTTGCTGTTGATTAGCATTTTATTTGTGACCAAGTTCAACGCACAACCTTCGTATCACACATGTTAAGGCTCAGGATTAGCTTGCCGACTGTCTTACCAAGTCTTTTTCTCGGCCTATCTTTCAACATCAACGCGCCAATTTGAGGAGTAGTAATAACTAGTAAATGTACAATATTTCACGGTAAATATAAAAAAGGGCCAAAGACCCAAAAGTAAACAAAACGGACTTATTGGACTTATAAGGACAAAAAGGAATCTGTTGGACTTATAAGGACACAAATTAGATAGATAGACTCAAATACCCTTAATGAAGAAAAAAACAAAATAAAAAGAAAATAAAAAAACTGGCGCATTGGTAATATTTTATTTTTTTTAATTATTTTTTTATAAAAAAAAGGCAATGTTCAGTTTATTTTATTTTATTTTAATTTTAATTTAATTTTATTATGGCGCCGTACAGGTATTATTTTTATTTTTTTAAATTATAAAAAAACCGATGTATTGACTATTGCGATACAATGACCACCCCCGATATATTGATCACCGCGATTCAATGACCACCGCGACGCATTGACCACCCCGATGCATTGGCCACCGCGATGCAATGACCATCCTAATGCACCGCGATGCCCGATGCGATGACCATCACGATGAAGTGACACCGCAATGAAGTGACACCGCGATGCAGTGACCACCCCCGATGCAGAGATGCCGCATTGCAGAGACACCTCGATGAAGTGACGTCATATTGTATCGATTTATGCAGTGACATCATAATGTATCAATTTATGCCATGACGTCTTATGGTATCGATTTATGCAGTGACGTCTTACAATGACGTCTTATTATATCGATTTATCGCGATGGCGTTTTATGGTATCGATTTATCACGATGGCGTCTTATTGTATCGATTTATGCAGTGGCATCTTATTATATCGATTTATGCAGTGACGTCATGCAGTGACATCATGCAGTGACGTCGTATTATATCGATTTATGCATTGACATCATGCAGTGACGTCATGCAGTGACACAGAATTCATTAGTCTTGAACAGAAATCCATATAAAAACTCTTTAATAAATAGGGTAAGATAAGCATCCACATTAGTAGGAACAAATCGACACACCGATCTCGCAACACATCGACATGACCAACAGGGGCGGACCCACCCTATGCACGGGGTGGTCTCAAGCCCCCCCAAATGGTCACAAGCCCCCCCTATATGGTCCCAAGCCCCCCCCCCAAATTTTTATTATTGTAGTAGTGTTAATATTAGTATGCTATGTGTCTTTTTCTTGAACAAAAGACCTTATATCCTAGTGGTTTAAGAACAAACACTTCTAAGTCTCCATAATTCTAGGTTGTAAGTTCAAATCCCACTACCAACATTTTTTATTTTTTTTCCCGGATTTTTTTTAGCTTTGCAGTTTATATACCAAGACCACCCCGAAAATTTTTTCCTGGTTCCGCCACTGATGACCAAACAACATGTTCAGAGCCTAGTTTCAAAGCGAGCCTCTCTATAACAAGTTCAAGGTTATATAAGCGTACAAAAGTTTCAGGTTGATTGTTGATACCTTTCTCGTGCATCGGTTGTAGTTGTGTATCCTTCGAAGGAGGCTCCAACATAAGCTTATGAGCAAACACCTTGGAAAAGCATTCTACAGAACTTCCATTTGAGTACAGAACTTCCATTTCTTTCAAGGAAAACATTTCTTAGATTTTTGAACTCCGACAGTTCATCGAAACTTGCAGGCACATACACCAAATGGCAAGAAATCCCATTCCAAATGATATTACCGCAGTAGAAAACAAAGTAACACAGACGAAGATGATTCACTGCAAATTCCAATCAAAAAACTGAATATAAGAAAAAGCAAAGCAGGAGGCGGTATTTGTATATATATGTATAGCTCATTTATTAATTAATGATCAATCTCAGGAATGCACCCAAATTTTACTTAAATAACCCACTGGCCACTCTCTAATTATAAGGGACAACCGTACGTGTTTAGGCCAAATTAAGTAGTACCAGCTAACCTTTAGGCAGAGGTAATACCGTAATACTTACCTCTCTTAACTATGAAAGCTTGTTGTTTAACCAATCTCCCAAATTTGTGCAAAATTCACTGTTCTGATGACTTAATAGGTAATTAGCATTTTCTTTTTGTAATAACCCAAACAAGTCCTGTTACATTCTTATATATTTTGTACACAAGCAGAATCTTATATATTTAGCTCACGAGGCGACCATGTCCCAACTGGGAGTTGGATCAGTGCTTCCTTATTACTCTCTTCTTTTCCACTGCAAATGCCTTCTCCAATCTCACATAGATACTCTACATTTTCAATTATTCCTTCTTCACCTTCCGCCTGTTATAAATCAAACACCACTTTCGTTTCAATTAACACCACATTACAATTGAATTTGCACACCCCACCCCCATAGGCCAATGTCCATAGAAGAAACATTCGTTCATTACCTGAGAAATGAGCTCATCGACCAGATTTCGGCGGCGGCCGCGGCGGCAGGAGGTTGAATCAGATGATGATGGTACGATAGAAGAAACATTCAATTCCTCGGTCGCACCACTGTTGGTTTCTTGAGCCGCCGCCTTCTTCCGCTGCAGTTGAATAGCAGAGGATGTTTGTTGAATACTGCTACTCAAGGTGTTCGACAAATGTTCCCACTGATTTATCTCTCTTTCGTACCTTTCTTTGAGCTTCACTAGCCTTAATTTCTTCTGCTCCCGCCGGAATCTTAATTCAAGCGTCGGATCCGGCAGCAGTGCCGGTGGTCGTGCAACTGAAGATGAAGATGAAGGAAGATCCGAGCGTCTCTTGCGTTTGCCGGCTTCACCATCTGAGACGCCTGTTGAGGGTGAAGGTGAGATTAACAGATGTGCAAGGGTAAATTAGTAAACTATGATATAATGTGTCCTTATAAGTCCGACAGATTCCTTTTATGTCCTTATGTGGCTAATAAGTATAAAAAAACTATACATAAAAAATCTCATATATTTATTGTAAATGATTTTGTAGTATCTTATAGATATTTCTAAAAACTTCCGTTGTACCTATATATATACTGATGTATACTATCTTTTTTTCAGCACTTATAAATGTTGCTTTTATTAATTAAATGATGAAATAGAAAAGGCTGGATTACGCATGCTAATTAATTTACAAAACTAATTTTCAAAAATGAAAGTCCGTAAATATTTTCATTGTCATGCTACAAGTATAACTTGGTGCTTCGGAATCAATTAGATTTGAACATGTACTTGTGAGCCCCATATTTATAAAAAAAAACCACCTCTTAAAATTTTCTTATTTGTTTTGAAATGATGACATGGTGGTCTATTTACTTGTGGCGTGGACCATCATAAAATTACCAATGAATGTTAAATTTAATAAAACAGAGAGCAGCAACATTGCAAGAAAAAAAGACTTTTTAATATTGTTGCCGAAGAAAAAAGTTTAAACGTGTTATTTCTTCGGCACTTGTAAATATTAGTTTTATTAGATAAATAAATAATGGAATAGAATTGATTAAATATGCGTATTAGTTAATCTTTGACTTATAAATTTTTTCTTTTGCATGCGTATAAAATTAAAATTGAAAAAATGAGTTGGCAATGTCTTATTAATTAATCCTCAGTTGACAATGGAGTATTAAGTTTGACAAAAAAGACAATGGAGTATTAATTAATCCTAATTTTTCCAATGTTCAATTCATAAAAAATAATATACGGGTACAACGGCCGTGTTCTAACAAATGACACAACGGTCATCTGCAATGTTGATAATAATGTATCTAAATTGATAATGATGTAAATCTAAAATAATCAATTGTGCAGATAATTGTTGTGTCGTTTGTTGTGGCACAACCGTTATCAGCATGTTGATAATAATGTATCTAAATTGATAGATGTAAATCTAAAATGATCAATGTTGTAGATAATTGTTATATCGTTCGTTGTGACACAACTGTTATACCCGTATAATTACTCTCATTAAAATAAAATAAAAAAAGGATGAAATGTTGAATGACCACCCTACTCCTAATATAAATAGAGGGAATGAGGGAGAAGGACATAAATATTTCATCAATTGAGTAGAAGGACAGTTTTTTGAAACTTTTGCATAAAGGACAAAACTATTTATTCATCATCAAAATTCACTTGTGTTCGAATTCATTGCTTAAATTATTCATTTGAAATTCATTTGTCGAAATTCACTAATTTTCAAAATTCATCGTCGAAATTCACTAATTTTCGGATTCATTGTCAAAATTCACCGATTTTTGGGATTCACCTTAGATTCACCGATTTTCTGGATTACCGTTTGTCATACCATTATAAAAATTATGCAGTTGTCCTTCTCCCTATAAAAAATATGTAGCTGTCCTGTTACTTAAAAATATTTCAGATTGTGTCCTTATCCCTAATTTTCCAATATAAATATACGTGCAAGTATCCTTTACTTTTATAACGAAACGTACAGAGAAAGAGAAAGAAAAGTCCCATGGATTTGCTTACCATTGCAGTGTGGTTATTCCTCACCTTTACTTTACTCATGGGGATTACTTCTCTTTCAAAAAGAGGAAAAAAACTACCACCAGGTCCCACCCGGTGGCCGATCATCGGCAGCCTCCATTTGCTAGGTGATCAACCACACCAGTCTCTAGCAAAGCTCGCCAAGAAACACGGTCCGATAATGAGCCTAAAACTCGGACAAATTACAACAATTGTTGTCTCTTCTGTTGACACGGCTAAAGAGGTCCTCAAAACGCAAGATCTTGCATTTTGCAGCAGAAAAGTACCAAACTCTCTGCATGCCCACGACGATTACAAATACTCTGTTATCTGGCTCCCCGTGGCTTCACGGTGGAAAAGCCTACGTAGGGTCATGACTACCAACGTCTTCTCCGCCAAGAGGCTTGACGACAACCATCAATTGCGTAGCAAAAAGGTGCAAGAGCTCATTGATTACTGCAGGAAATGCAGTGAAACCGGTGAGGCAGTGAATATCGGTAGAGCTGCGTTCACGACCACCTTGAATTTGTTGTCGAACACCGTTTTCTCAAAAGATGTGACCGACCCTTTTTCTGATTCTGCGAAAAAATTCAAGAAATTGGTGTCTGACATCACGTTGGATGTCAGTAAGCCAAACATGGTTGATTTCTTCCCGATTTTAGCAAAGATTGATCCACAAGGTATAAGGCGGCGCATGACCATCCATTTGGAAAGTTTTTTTGAGCTTATTAGAGAACTTATCGATGAAAGGGTGTCTTCAGGCATAACTCAAGGAACCGTCGGTGACGTCTTAGATATTCTTCTTACCACCAGCATTGAAACTCCCGAACTCATCGATAGGAAACACATTGAGCATATGTTATTGGTTAGTTATTTCTTCATTACTTCTTTATTAATTCCCTTCTTTGTTATCGAAAATCACAAATTTTATGTTAATCCGGATGCAAATCATAGTTGGTGGTCCAAAACCAATATGAATTAAATTTTTTTAGATGGCACATTCCACCAATGAAATTTCTTTAAATTGATGATTTGGTGGTCTAATACTTACATCCGGACCATCCTCGAGAATATTTGTTTCTTTTTACCTCATTTAGTTGTTCTTTAGTTTTTTTTAAAGAATTTTATTTTTATTTTTTAGGAATAGTTTTATTTTCATATGAGCATTTATAATGTTTTTACTTAGCGAACCATTATTTAATATCATGTGATAGATTAAAACTTTATTACCATATTAGATAGAAAATGAAGGCTCCAGTTTTTCAAACAAAAATAAAATAAAAAATGAAGGCTTAAAAATTGCTTAAAAACTTTAATTATACATAAAGATTTTTTTTTGTGTGTGATTTTGTTGTTAACTCATAGTATTAATCCATTTGCTTAAAAATTGTAATTTGGATATGATGTATCTCTTTCTTTAAAATTCTAGGCAATTATCTAGTAAAATTGTATTCATTGTGTCACTTAATTTTTACTCCCTCCGTACCATTCTATTTGTCTACGTTTCTTTTTTGGTTTGTCTCAAAATGTGTCCACTTTGTGCATTAATTATCAAATTTCTTCAATTGCTCTTCACTCTTTACATGATTTACAATAAAAAGTGTGTAGAATTAAATGCTACACCCACTTTTTTTAAGGGTATATGTGTAAAATACTAGATCATTTAATGAGATTCAAAGCATTAACTACAATTTTCTTAATATGTGTGTAAAGTCAAACGAGACAAATAAAATGAGACAGAAGGAGTATTTATTTTTCGAGCGGAGGGATTCAAACCCTAGTCACCAAAAGTGCAACGCTTTCACCACTAGGCCAAGTTAAATCCTCTAAATCATTGTACCCGTTAATATAAGTCGTTATAGAGTTTTCGGTTAGCCCTTTAATGTAAGGTATTGACAATGAACATTTATCAACATTTTTTAGTCATTTTACCCGTAATTTATATACATCCGATTATTTTTATTTATTTTACAACCATTTTATTTATGATAGTCAAAAAAATGTATTCGTCATTTTAAGAATACGTTTTTAAAATTAATGTAGTCGGCTTCTATTGACACCACGAATTTACTGTTGGCACCTTTTTTTTATATTAGTTTTCAATTACTTGACCACCACCCATGAATTGCATTTCGGCACTGCGATGCGCGCATCAGTGCCACAAACGTTGTGTTTCACTTACAGTGTCGGTGGATGTGACGTTTTACACTAATGATACATTTCTAACTGTAATATCAGTGCTACTGACGTTGGTATGGAAAACCAACGTCAATGTCAGTGACGCCCGTACCGAAATCAAACGTCAGTGACACAAACGTTGTGTTGAACAAAAATAATAAAAATATTATGGTGGTATCAAAAGTAATTTTAAGGGGGCCAATTGTAAGAGTGCCGATTGAAGAAAAATCGCGGTGTCAATAGAAGCCGCCTAATATATTATATTGATCACAAATTTTCCAATGGACCTGGTGCACCTACTCAACATCACACTAGGTGATCCGTAACCACTAAGAACTTGACATGATTTTCGGCCATAATATCCGGTCATTTGATTTTTTTTCAGAGCAGTTAATGTCGTGAACTGCAGAATCTTTGATTGATTACAATGGCAATAAAAAAAGGGGACATTAAAAATTATAATTGGAAATACCTAAAATGAGGTGGATTTTTATTCCACATGTCAAGTGTTTAGTGGTTATGGATCAACTAATGTGTTGCTGAGTAGGCGCACCAGATCCATGCGAAAAATTGTGGATACTAATAGCATCAACAGAAAAACCGTTATGTTTTTTTTTCCACTGAAACGAAAGACCTAAACTAGGGAGTGGGGGATCGAACCCGGGTCTCCCCCTCGGGAGCCCGGGTAGACCCTAATGACGGCCACTAGGGTATGTACATTGGTACCGTTATGTTTAATTTATTCATTATTATACTTTGACATGCACTAGTATATAACTAGAAAATATATGTATGTAACATGTCATATAATCCATGGCTCTTAAATCTATAATTCATATTTGAAAGTATTATTTCTTAAATAACCGTCAACAATCCATCAAAACTGTAATGTTTATATCAATTTGTTGACAAGTAGCTATGTAAACCTTTAAAGGTAAATACATATGCTTATCTCGAAGTGGTTAAAGTTTTAGACATTGCAATTAATGCTCTTACATCAACTATATATGTCACAGGACATATTTTTAGCAGGAACAGATCCGGCAACAAGCACGCTGGAATGGGCAATGGCGGAGATGCTAAAACACCCAGATGAAATGAAGAAAGTCCAAGATGAGTTAGCACAAGTCATTGGCAAAGGCAATGTCATAAAAGAAGCACATATTGCTCAATTGCCATACTTGCGGTGTGTTGTTAAAGAAACTCTACGATTGCACTCACCTGGCCCATTCTTGATTCCTCGGCAAGCCGTGCAACAAGCTGAGGTTTGTGGCTACAATGTTCCAAAGGGCTCACAAGTGCTTGTCAACATATGGGCAATTGCTAGAGATGAAACTCTATGGAAAGATGCTTTAAAATTTATGCCCGAGAGATTTTTGGAATCAAAAATAGATTTGTATGGCCAACATTTTGAGTTGACCCCATTTGGCGCTGGACGGAGAATATGTCCTGGTTTGCCGTTGGGATTTAGAATGATTCATGTAATGCTTGGTTCGCTACTGAATTGTTTTAGTTGGAAACTTGAAGGTGGAAATACTCCAGAAGGCTTGAATATGGAAGAGAGATTCGGCCTTACACTACCGATGGCCCGTCAACTACTTGTCGTTCCCACACCCTTGTAAACGAGGAACATCATTTCAATGTCATCAAAATAAGGCAGACGCCATCAATCACACTTTCAATGTCATCGAAATAAGGCCGACGCCATCAATCACATATTCTTTGATAATATTGTCTCCACTTTTCTCTCATACATGATTATGAATGATATGTTTAATAAATCTTTCGATCCTTGACCCTGGCGGCTCTTTGGTGGTGATAGGACGTTGTTTCTTTTAGTTTTCTCTATTGTTTGATTGTTTATTTCTTAGTTTATGCCACGTGTTTGGTGGCTTTAGGCCACCGATGTGGTGGTGTTTCTGACGTTGGTCCAACTTGTACTTTTCGACGGTAGTCCAGTTGGGTTAATTAATAAAAGCTTTTGTTTTGGAGGGAAAAAAAGTCTTTTGATTTTATCTTGTCGATGAATTGGTCGTTAAGTTGACTTTGAATTAATGTATATTATGTGACTATGTCATATATCATTCATCTTAGGGTTTTCTTTTTTTTTTTTTTTTTTTTGAGAAATATCTTAGGTTGACTTTGAATTATCTTAGGTTTTCATGATGATGGTCTAAGATTTTTTTTTTATTATTATTTCTATTTGCAGGTCTAAGATTCTGGTAATGTAACGCCCCGTTCCCGGACACCGAGTTCTTATCCGAAAATCCAAACGTTCGGCACGCATAATATTAAATAAATAACATTACACGTAAGCCTCTACTACGTCGTATCAAATAAAAGCAAACGGAAGCTAAAAAGACTCGGGAATTTTTTTCTAAATAACCAAGAATAGAAATTCAAGAACTAAAGAGGAAATGTAATATTATTACATCGGAAAAAGAAACCAACGAATCCAAAATATACGAATTCCAAAGTACTAAAAGTAAACTATAACATCCAAAAATAATCCAAGTCTAGGAAATAAATGTAAATAAACAAATAATAAACAAGGTCTTCAAATCCGTCGTCATCAAAGTCCTCCTCGAACTCTTCATTTTCCTGTTCGTCTTCTCTCCCCCAAACACATAAATAAACATGCATTTGAGATAAGTACAATGTACAAAGTAAGAAGTAGAAGCTACAATATAATTAGGGTTGTTTTTAATGAATTATCTTATTGAGACCGACTCAATTTAGGGTTCATTTCATTCCCATCGACATGTCATGCCTATACGTTTCTAGCTTAGCTTATCTTTGTTACATCATTACTCAAGGACACTGTGCATGGCGTTCATCAGCCTGAAGATATACTTGCTAACTAACGGTGATTAGCACCGATTAGCTCCGGGGTCTCCCCGGTATGCATATACGTCAGATGAATTTCCTCCACTACCCTTCAGCCGTTTAAGGGCAGTAGCGTTGTTCACCTTTTATGAACGTATCACATCGCCGATATGAAATAGTGTCTAACCGAGAATAAATGACGTTTTAACTTTTACTACACTTATGTAATTATATTGTGAATTGTCTAGCCACTTAAGTGTTTTCAGAATAAAGCTCACCTTATCGACTCTACTCCCTCACTTAGACATCTAGACATCACATCTTAACAATTACACAGACATTGATGAACTCTAGTTCATCAAAGCACAGGCCCTTTCATGCCCTTCCGACGGATCCAAACTTCAACTCCCTTTAAGAGTACATTCGGTGTTTTAACTGAACGAATCAGAAGTTCAATCGAGGCTTGTTCATATTCAATTAATGTTATTTAATCATGAATTAAGGTTTAAAATTCAAAACATAGCTTAAAACAACATTATATAGAAAACTGGGGCAATGTGTGCGCATTTCTCTGGAATGCGTACGCATCCCTGCTGCTGAAAACTGCTGACAACTCTCTGCTCAAGCAATGCGTGCGCATTGTGCTCAATGCGTACGCATCCCAAGACCAGAAACTATTCTAAACTTTCTGTTTGATCAATGCGTGCGCATTCTTATGAATGCGTACGCATTCATAAGAATGCGTACGCATCCCTCAGCCAGAAAGCATCCTGTATGACTCTGAACCAACAATGCATGCGCATTCCCTGAATGCGTACGCATCAAACCTGCTGAAACTAACCTAAGCAATCATGTAACAGGAATGCGTGCGCATTGCTGGGCAATGCGAACGCATCCTACGCAGAAAAACCCTAAAATCCTGATTTCCATCTCTTAACGATCTTTACTCGATCCCAAACCTCTTGTACACTAATTATAGCAGAAAAACAACTTAAAAACACAACTTTCTCAGGTCCTAACAACCCTTAATCTATAAACGACATCTTGATAAAACCTTGGTATAAAAACGCTTTAAAATCATGATCTAGCTACTCCAAACCATAATTAGATTGTACGAAGAGCTTCTTACCTTTTTAGCAGCTAAATCCAAGTCCAAACTCAGAAAAACAGCAGCTAGAACTGATCTCTTCTGCAGAAAAACATGTGTGATAAATCCAAACTTAGATTAGATTCAATCACACGCTTCTAAACGATAACAACTACGAATTGATGGGTTTGAATCCATCAAACTCGAAGATGGTCAGAATTAGGGTTTAAACATACCTTGACAATGCTTCAACTTTTTGATTTAAAAATGTTGCTCTCTTCACAACGATTCCGGTGCTCGACTCTGATCTGAAAACCGTTATGATTTGACTTAGCAATTGATTGAAAATCTCTCAACCCTAAATCTTGCTCTCTCACACGCAGGAAGTAAATTTGGAGGTGGAAAATCTGATTAAAAGTTTTAGGGACTAATTTGGTTAATTTTTCCTTAAATAGGAAAAATCCCAAAATTACTTAATTTTCACGATTTTCCTTAATCGCCCTTAATAAATCAGATTTTTCTTTCCCTTAAATATATGCATATATCTCGAAAATCTATATTTATATTTAAGAACAAATAACTGTCAATTGACCCACAGTTGGCCAATTGACCCACATTTTAACCCGTATTTCGAAGGGTGTTACCCGTAATAAATAAATAAGTAGAAAAAAAATACCTATCTCCTTCCGTTCTATACCATGATCTCCTTCCACAAAACCCTCCCCATGATCTCCTTCCCTAAACTCCAACTTCCGTTTATCACACACATTCTTCTCCACGTTCCCCCTCTCCCCTCTCCCCTCTCCCCTCCCCCATTCCCACCGACGGTTCGGCCCACGTCAATTTATCTTCTCTACAATCTCTGTGAATTAACCCTTTATCATATTGTAGAAAATAAAATCCTTTATCATCATCTCAAAACAGTTACAACTCGCACTTATCGCACAAAATAAATCCTGAGTAGCGAAATCCATGTGAGGCAATTTCTGTTGGCATTTACTACTTTTGTAATTGTGTAATACTATTCTTGATTTGCAATTTGGTTTTCGGGATAGTTGTTACTCAATGATTTGCATCTCAGTTTGATTGCAGATGCTTCAGCATTCTCCTACTAAATAATTTTTTTTGTCTTTATTTATCTAACAACATACAACATAGTAGTATTTGATCTGTTGGGATGTATTCCAGTGAAAATAAAGGAAGACACGAATGTCAAACCTCAATTAGTTTGTGCGCAGACCGGTTCAAAAGTATCCCGAGTCCCGATGCCAGAATGGCTAGAGAAAGAGCTGAGATTGAAAGAGTCTGGGAGGAATTTACCAAATAGTAGAAGGGAAGTCAAGTGGTTCACCTGTGGAGATTTTGATCGTGGGAATCCAGGTACGAAGTCATTTACATTTTTTAATTACTCAATTGCAGTTGGCATATAAAAGATGAATTTGGATCGATTGCATTCTATCGTGTTATGGTAACTTCTGCTCCGGCATCTGCTGCATCGGTGACGTTTCCGCCACTCACTTTGAAAAAGGAAGGTATTATAATTTGGCATTATTCGAATTTTCAATTGGCTTAGTGAGTTAATATGAATTATTTCGACATAACGTGAGGTTTTGATCGTAAGTAATGTTTATTTCATAATTATCGAATTTGTTGATCACTGATCAGGGACGGCACCAATTAGAACGAGGAACATCAGTTGGTCTTCTTCCATAATCGGGTAAGAATGGTCACAAATTCATTAAGCATTGCATACATAACATTTCATGACAAATGTTTTCATCATAGACCGTTTCCTTTTCTTCCATTTTTTCCAACCCTGTTTCGTTTCAAATAAATCTTTTTAGTGTTTTTTTTTTCTTCTTTACAAATGTTATTTGAAGAACTCCATAAGATGTCATCCCCAATTTCATCGTCTTCAATACTTTTAGAATTTTTGTGAACAAATGCGAGTTGTTCATGCCTTTAGTACATTGATTACTTAGGCTTTAAAGGCAAATGTCAAAACATTCTACAAGGCTACTGTTTGTCTACAATGGGAATTATCTTGAATTGTTTGTCTACAATCACTTTTACAAGTTTGCATTAGAATTCAAGCAGGGAAACCATAGTTTGCGATCGGCTGTTAGTGTTCGGTTGATTAGTGACCATGAATGAGAAGCCCGTATTACAGGATGAAGGAATACACAAATAATTATTGTTTTTGTTTCCCTTTAAAATATTGCCTGCTCTGTAAATTCTGCAGTTTCTTTTTTGTTTTCTTAGTGCTTCGGCATCAGTGAAGCTGGGAAATCTCTTATCTGAGGCGTAAATTACCAATGTTTCAGCTTGTAGGTGTACTCTCTTTCTCACTAAGCAACTTTGGATCGAAAGAATAATATTTTCAGGGTGAGATATTCAGTCTTTCACAGCTTTTGTGTTTTCCTTTTCGCATTTGTTCTTAGCATGGGATGCTGTATTTTTAATTATACATGTAATGCTGATAATTTGATCTCCTAAGAATTAAGAAATATCTTCAAAAAAAAAAAAATAGAAATCTGATAAGAACAAATGATGATAATTTGGGCTGCAAGTTTATGTCTTTTGTTTCTCCCTTTCTTATTTGTAGACGGTAACACGTTCACTGAGACGACCTAATGGGTTCTTTGCATATTTTCTTGAAATCCTTAACACCCCCTCTTTACTTTAAAAAAATTATAAGCGTTAATGTCCGATCTCACTAAGTGTTTTGTAGGCCTCATGAAAATGGACCTCTTTTAATCTTCACAGGTATCAAATGTTCTATTGTTTCCTCATTTTAGTTTTTTGAATGCTACTAAGGATTATTTACTGTATACTATCTCTCCTCTGAGTAACTCATTCATGTTAATAGGCTAATTGATGGACAACATGCATGCTTTGTTGGAAATATATCAATTTTCTTTACGAAAAGCGCAATGGGGTCAAGAAAGAAACCTATATAGTGAAATGTTTGAGACTGTTGGTCTTAGTGTCATAAAAGTAAGTTTACCTGCTTTGATTGTACCATTCCATCATGTTGCCATCGACGGAATGTGGTTCAATTGCTTCACGAGCATATTTTTGCCTCATCGATCCTTCTGCACATTTTTTTTACTTTCTGAATTTCATTTATCGTACAAACATATGCTCCACGCATTATTGTTTTTTAAGTGTAAATATGGGGTTTAAAACTACTTTGTGCTGCTAATATGGTTTGCTTTGAGCTGTTCAAAAACAAAATGGTTTGCTTTGACTTTCAGTTTGTTCTTATGCTTAGTCAGGGTTGTTTTTTGTGTGTGACTGTGGGGTTTAAAACTACTTTGTGCTGCACATATGGTTCGCTTTGAAATTCATCTTTTTCTTATGCCAAGTGAGGGAAATAGAGTTACTACGATACTCAGCTGAGTAACGAACATATACAGATTAACAAAGAAAAAGTATGTTTTATGTTTTTTGCATTTAGACTACTACTATGCGCATTAATTATAGAATGGCATGCAGAGTTTATTCTAAACATTCAACGAAATCAAGGTTCATGTGATCTGTGGAGACACGAAGTACACCGATTAATTTTGAAAATCCTTCGTTCATGTTCCTTAATTCCTTTCTTACATCATGTAGTTAATTGGCAATGGTTTTCCTTGATTGTGCATGTGTGATTGAGCAACCATGTAGAAGTGGTTATGCATTGGTGAACCTTTGCCCGGTGGATGTAAGGTAATAAATACTATGTTGGTAAAGGAAATATGTATGGAGCATGAATATGTTATTGCTTTAGCTGCTCTACCTGATTTTCTTAGTGTGTACACTATTCTTTGTTACCCATGCGGATTTTATTCATGAAGTTGACATGGTCATTCTCTATGTACCAAGTTTATTTATTCTAACATTATTATTTGTCCTTTGAAAAGCCATAATGTTTGAAGAGGGTACTGTTACAGTATGTGATTCTGCAATCGGTAGTTATTTTTCTTATTATAAAACATCTTACCCTGTTTAATTATCCTTCTCTTATTTAATGCAGAAAGAATAATAGCATGCGGCGGCATATGCTATGTAACAGTAGGGCCTCTTTCAAACCATGTTCTATAGGATAAGATGTTTCCTACAAAGAGTAAAAAAATCGGTTAAGTACTTTGAATTGATGTTAGTAAGAGAATATCCAGACATAGTTGAAGCCTTACGAAATGGGGTAAAAGAGCCCATGATTTTAGACTTAAGTGAATGAACTTTTGTTGAGGATCAATTGAAGCTACTGTCTCTTACGTATAAAGAGATTGAATCGAAGAATAACTTGGAAAAACAAATCATGTGACAGCTGAAAGAGATTTGAATGTGTGTTTCAGTTATGAAGACTATTAAACAAGAAATTTGCAGAGGATCTAAGGGTGACCCAGGTATCATGAGATAGATGAACCGGAACAAATCAAGTTTGGAAATCGAGCTGGAATTTATCTTTACGATACAAATACTACTTTTAATTTCATGTGTTTCCTATAAATGTCGTATTGACTTATTATATTTACTGCTTTATTGCTTTATGATTGAAATGTAAAATTTAGTATTCTCCATTTGTTTAAAATATTTATAACGACTACAGACTCTTTTATTTGTTCAAAACACACATTTATACATTTTTTGAAACAAAAAAAAGAAATACACATTTATTGAAGATTAGTATTCGTATTAAAAATTACGCAATCCCGTGCATCGCACGGGTTTTCCCACTAGTATACATATATTTAACTAAATAATTAAACTCCGAATAAAATGAACCGAATCCAATATTTCATTTTCGCAAAATGACACGTCTGCCATTTCCCGAAAATCGGAATATTACATTCTTCCCCCCTTAAAGGAGTTTCGTCCGCGAAACTTAGAACATACCTGGTAAGTCCATAAAATCTGGGAACTCGCTGATCATATCGTCCTCAACTTCCCAAGTAGCTTCATCCGGTGAATGATTGCTCCATTGCACCAGAACCAAAGGAATCAACCGTCTCTTAATCATCTTTTCTTTCCGGTCCAAAATTCTGATCGGTTTCTCATCATACGAAAGATTATCTTGAAGAATCTCCGGATCAACTGTGGTCTGAACCCATCACTCTTGGTCAAACACTTCTTCAACATCGAAACATGGAACACGTTGTGGACTCTCGACATCGATTCTGGTAACTTGAGTTTGTATGCCAACGGTCCAACTCTTTCCAAAATCTCAAAAGGTCCAATGTACCTAGGGCTTAGCTTTCCCTTTTGTCCAAAGCGTTTCACTCCCTTCATTGGTGAAGCTCGTAGATAAATTCTTTCACCAACTTCAAACTCAAGAGGTCTTCTTCTAACATCTGCCCAACTCTTATGTCTATCTTGAGCCGCCTTCAGATTCTTCTTGACCAACTGAACCCTTTTCTTAGCTTGCCCAACCAATTCCGGCCCGGTGATTTGTCTTTCCCCGACTTCATCCCAAAACAGCGGGGTTCGACATCTTCTCCCATACAAAGCTTCAAACGGTGGCATGCCTACACTTGCATGATAACTGTTGTTGTAAGCAAACTCTACTACCGGTAGGTAATCATCCCATGATCCACCTACTTCCAACACAAGCTCTCGACATATCTTCAAGTGTCTGGATAGTTCTCTCAAATTGTCCATATGTCTGAGGATGAAAGGCCGTACTCAAATCCAACTTGGTTCCGAAAGCTGCTTGTAAACTTTTCCAAAACCGACTGACGAACCTCGAATCACGATCCGAAACTATCGAGATAGGTACTCCGTGTAACTTAACTATATTATCCAAGTATAGTGTCGTCATCTTCTTCAAGGGCATATCAACCTTGTATGGTAAGAAATGAGCGGATTTGGTCAATCTATCCACAATCACCCAAATCGCATCATGTCCGCCCTTCGTCTTAGGTAAACCGGTGATGAAATCCATCGTGATCTCACACTCTGCAACGAACTTGGCTATCTCAAGTTTCATCGAGGGCCACCAAAACCTTTCCTTCAAGTCTCTGTACATTATAGTATCTCCCGGATGAACTGCAAAAGCAATCCTATGTGCCTCTTCCATGACTCTCTGTCTTAAGTCACCAACATTAGGCACACACAGACGATCCTGGTACCAAAGATTCCCATTCTTATATAACACATAACCAACTGTAGGCTTTTCTCTTGCAACTCGCTTCAAGTCAACCAAAACTGGGTCTTCGTCTTGCTTTTCCCGAATATCGTCCATCAACTCGGACCTTGCTAACAATGGCGCCACAAACTGTCGGTCTTCAATTTGATCAAAACTCCAAATCTGCAGCCCATCTAACCTCTCTGCAACAACTTCAACACTTGATACCGCAAACACTAGTTTCCTACTCAAAGCATCGGCTACTACATTTGCTTTACCCGGATGGTACTGAATCTCCAAGTCATAATCCTTAACAAACTCTAACCATCTCCTTTGTCTCATATTCAGATTCTTTTGGGTAAAAAAACTTCAAACTCTTGTGATCGGTGAAGATCCTGGCCTTAACCCCATACAAGTAGTGCCTCCAAGTCTTTAGGGCAAACACTACTGCTGCCAACTCTAAGTCATGTGTTGGGTAATTCTTCTCATGCACCTTCAACTGTCTAGATGCATAAGCAATTACCTTTCCTCCTTGCATCAACACACAACCTAAACCCTGTCCCGAAGCATCCGTGTAAACGTCATAATTATCAAAGATCTCTGGAACTGCCAAAATTGGGGTTGTAGTCAACTTCGTCTTCAATGTCTTAAAAGCCTCTTCACACTCACTGGTCCACTCGAACTTTACATTCTTTTGAGTGAGCCGGGTAAGTGGTGTAGCTATCTTTGAGAAATCCTGAACGAACTTCCTATAATAGCCCGCCAAACCGAGAAAACTTCTAACCTCAGAAACTGTAGTAGGTCTGGACCACTTCTCAACTGCTTCAATCTTCGCGGGGTCGACCTTAATGCCATCTCCAGAAATGACATGACCCAAGAAACTCACTTGATCCAACCAAAAGTCGCACTTCGAGAACTTAGCATACAACTGGTTCTTCTTCAAAGTCTCCAACACTATCCTTAAGTGCTCCTCATGTTCCTTCTCATCCTTAGAGTATACGAGGATGTCATCTATGAACACTATCACAAACTTATCCAAGTATGGCATGAAAACACGTTGCATTAAATCCATAAATGCAAATTAAGCATTAGTGAGTCCAAAAGGCATGACTAAGAACTCATAATGTCCATACCTCGTACTGAAAGCCGTCTTCGGTATATCTGCTACCTTGATCTTCAACTGTTGATACCCTGACCAAAGATCAATCTTAGAAAACACTCTCTTGCCTTGCAACTGATTAAACAAATCATCAATCCTTGGCGAATGGTACTTATTCTTGATGGTAAGATTGTTCAACGCTCTGTAATCTATGCACATCCTCATGCTACTATCTTTCTTCTTAACGAACAACACTGGGGCTCCCCAAGGCGAAGTGCTAGGCTGAATTATGTTCCTCTCAAGCATATCCTTAAGTTGAGCTTTCAACTCCAGTAAATCAGCCGGTGCCATTCTATAGGGTGCCTTAGCAACTGGTGCCGCTCCCGGTATCAACTTGATCTCAATATCTATCTCTCTATCCGGCATGTTTCCCGGTAACTCCTCTGGAAACACTTCAGGATACTCATTCACTACAGGGGTTTCCTCTAACTCAGGCTTCACTTGTTCTACATCCACTGCGTACAACAAGTAGCCTTCACAACCTTTTCGACACGCTCTTATAGCCTTAACCGCTGAAATTATAGGGTGACGCTTCTTACTCGGCTTGTAAACATTACCTTGGTAAGTCTTATCTGATTTTCCTGGTATCTTGAAAGTCACTCTCTTTTCTCTACAATCCAAGTGAACATAATTCTCGGATAGCCAATCTATTCCAAGAATCACATCGAAATCTGAAAAGTCCAAAACCGTAAAGTCACTCTTGCAACGATAAGATCCAACTCGAACATCTACTTGTGGCATCAACTTGGTTACCGTAGTCACTTTTCCTAAAGGTGTTGTGATATCCAAGGTGTTTCTCAAAGGTTTCATTGGTAAGTTAAGCTTCTTAGCTACCTTAGTGGACACGAAAGTGTTAGACGCTCCCGTATCAAACAATGCCGTAACTTCTAAGTTGTCTACTATTATTGTACCTAGGATGTGAATTCATTTATTTAAATACAATACAACATGATTTGAATCGTGCTATAAAGTACTAAAATAAATTACAATAAACAATAAAGGTACATGAAATAACATTATCGTCTGGTTCGGTCATCTCAGCATCCACTGCAAACACTCGACTGGGCGACTTGGGCCGCCTTTCCCATTCCCTTGCCTCTGATTACTTGTAGGACCCTTTGTTGGACAGTTCTTAGAAAAATGTCCTGTTTATCCACAAAGATAACAACCATTCGTATGAACTCGGCACTCACCCGAGTGATTCCTATTGCACTTAGGGCAAAGTGGTGCTCCGGTTGGAGGTTTACTCGCTGCAGGGGTTGTTGTCTTCTTGAAATTCTGTTGCGGTGCTCCCCGGCTGTTACCATGGCTTGTTCCAAAGCTTCTCTTGTTCCCAATAATAACAACTGTAGCATTCTTCCTGAAGGTCTCAACTTCCAATGCTTTGTTTAGCAATTCAACCATGTTCTTGGCTGTGAAACCTAGCATACCTGACTGTATCTGATAGGCTAACCCTTCCTTATAAAGAGCCATCTTTCTCTCTTCGAATTTCATCAACTCAGGGTAGAATCTTCCCAACTCGTTAAACTTGTTGGTGTACTGTGATACTGTCATAAAAGTACCCTGCTTAAGCTTTAGAAACTGACTTGCCATGTCTGCCTGCACGGTTGCTGGAAAATAGTCCCTATAAAACATGGCCTTAAAGCCTTCCCAGTCCGTCACTTTCCCATTGCTACTCTGTATAGCGTCAATCCAAGCTTCAGCTGCACCTAAAAGGAAACTAACCGCCAACTGAGCCATCTCAGATTCAGGAACATGTATATTCCTGCAAGCCTTTTCGAAGCCTCTTAACCATTCTTCAGCCTTTGAATGCTCGACATTCCCAAAGAAGTCTTGAACTTTGTTTCTTATCAGCCTCGTATACCAGTCAATTGGTGGTGCTTGCTCAGAAACCGGTCTAACTGGTGGGGCTTGTGGATAAACTGGAGGGTATCCATAGGGTATTCCTTGTTGCTGAAACTGAGGTTGGTGGAAACCGTAGGGTGGGTAACCAAAACCTTGTTGGTGATCAAAACGGGGTGAAGGTGGTATAGTAGGTCGAGGAGTGTGACCTACTAGAGGAGGGTAGAAAGTCTGATGCTGCCGATGATGAAAAACTGGTGGAGGAGGGCAGCTCACTGGTGGTGGATAAATACTAGTTGCTGGGGGTACGCTGACTGGTGGGATGTCCCCTACTACAGTAACTCGTATAGGTGCTTCTCCTGGTTCTCCATAAATGTAGTTGTACCTTGGTGCAGGGTAGCTTACTGGTGGTGGTACTAAACCTGCTGGAACGTCACTTACCAACGAAAACTGAACCGAACTTCCCACATGCCATTGTGGGTGTTGCTCCTGATGAGGTCGTGGTGACAAACTCTGCTGAGATCGCGGTGTAGGGGTCGCGGTATGAGGGGGTGGAGTGGGGCTCGGATATGGTGAAGGATTCTGCCTCACAAAACCGCCTCTTACGACTGGTGTCAGACTTCCACGACGTACTCCTGACGCTTCCGCACCCGCTCCGGTTCTAGTGAACACCATCCTGATGATCAAAGAAAACCAAAACATTACTAAGAGGTCTAAAGAAAGATTATCTTAATAAAAAGAAAGCCTAAAAGACGCTTCGCTTTAATACCAACTGTAACGCCCCGTTCCCGGACACCGAGTCCTTATCCGGAAATCGAAACGTTCGGCACGCATAATATTAAATAAATAACATTACACGTAAGCCTCTACTATGTTGTATCAAATAAAAGCAAACGGAAGCTAAAAAGACTCGGAAATTTTTTTCTAAATAACCAAGAATAGAAATTCAAGAACTAAAGAGGAAATGTAAAATTATTACATCAGAAAAAGAAACCAACGAATCCAAAATGTACGAATTCCAAAGTACTAAAAGTAAACTATAACATCCAATAATAATCCAAGTCTAGGAAATAAATGTAAATAAACAAATAATAAACAAGGTCTTCAAATCCGTCGTCATCAAAGTCCTTCTCGAACTCTTCATTTTCCTGTTCGTCTTCTCTCCCCCAAACACATAAATAAACATGCATTTGAGGTAAGTACAATGTACAAAGTAAGAAGTAGAAGCTACAATATAATTAGGGTTGTTTTTAATGAATTATCTTAGTGAGACCGACTCAATTTAGGGTTCATTCCATGCCCATCGACACGTCATGACTATACGTTTCTAGCTTAACTTATCTTTGTTACATCATTACTCAAGGACACTGTGCATGGCGTTCATCAGCCTGAAGATATACTTGCTAACTGACGGTGATTAGCACCGATTAGCTCCGGGGTCTCCCCGGTATGCGTATACGTCCGATGAATTTCCTCCACTACCCTTCAGCCGTTTAAGGCCAGTAGCGTTGTTCACCTTTTATGAACGTATCACATCGCCGATATGAAATAGTGTCTAACCGAGAATAAATGACGTTTTAACTTTTACTACACTTATGTAATTATTATTGTGAATTGTCTAGCCACTTAAGTGTTTTCAGAATAAAGCTCACCTTATCGACTCTACTTCTTCACTTAGACATCTAGACATCACATCTTAACAATTACACATACATTGATGAACTCTAGTTCATCAAAGCACAAGCCCTTTCATGCCCTTCCGACGGATCCGAACTTCAACTCCGTTTAAGAGTACATTCGGTGTTTTAACTGAACGAATCAGAAGTTCAATCGAGGCTTGTTCATATTCAATTAATGTTATTTAATCATGAATTAAGGTTTAAAATTCAAAACATAGCTTAAAACAACATTATATAGAAAACTGGGGCAATGCGTGCGCATTTCTATGGAATGCGTACGCATCCCTGCTGCTGAAAACTGCTGACAACTCTCTGCTCAAGCAATGCGTGCGCATTGTGCTCAATACGTACGCATCCCAAGACCAGAAACTATTCTAAACTTTCTGTTTGATCAATGCGTGCGCATTCTTATGAATGCGTACGCATCCCTCAGCCAGAAAGCATCATGTATGACTCTAAACCAACAATGCATGCGCATTCCCTGAATGCGTACGCATCAAACCTGCTGAAACTAACCTAAGTGTTAAGGGTGATTTTATACGTTTTATAAGGATATATTTTATGTCAATTTCCCCCATATCTGGATGTTTTTCATAGAAATCGAGTTTTATATTGAAGTATTGAGCAAGTGATGTTTTTAATGGGTTAGTTGCAAAATTGTATGATTTATGTGTAAAATTGATGGTTTTATATTGATTTGGAAGATACTACATTTTGCAATGTGTTTGATGTATTGTAGATACATAATTTCGACCAAAAAGAGGATTAAAAGAGGTTAACAATCGGATTAATGAAGAGGAGAAGAGATAAAGATGAAATCGATTGAAGATAAAGATGAGAAGATCGATTTTTAAGTAGCTGAACTAGCGTCCAGAATCCTGAACTAGCGTCCATGGTGGACTGGCGTCCAAAGAGGTGGACTGGCATCCAGGAGGAGAAATTTGGTTCAGGATGTTCAGATTTTTGGTGGACGAGCGTCCAAATTAAAGAAGGACGGGCGTCTGATCATGACTCGGCCCGATTCGAAGATTTCAAGCTGAGTGGACGGGCGTCCAGACACTTTGGACGGGCGTCCGTGGCCGACATGCTGGAACCGACTAAAAATTCTATATATAGCCGCATTATCTCAACCCTAATCATATCAGATTTTTATACACAAAAAAAACACACATCAGCCGCACTTCTGAGGCTTTCAAGGCCGATCACCCGAGCCTTGTGCTCGGGTGATCCGGGTTAGATTAGGATGCTTTTATTTTCGTTTGTTGATTCATGGAGATCATCCATTGTACCAAACTATGTGAGTTTATCTTCTAATTTATTCAATCCTTCGTTTATTCTTATGATCTTTGATTTGTTTTGTATCTTTCTATGATTTATGATGCTATTGTGTGACTAGATCGAGAGATTGGTTGCTAATTGTTGTCTAACGTTGATGAGAATCGTTGTTAGGCTAGATCACCATAGAAAGATAGGATCCTTAATCGTTAATTCGTGACAAATTAATTGGTTAATTATCTAGGTTGCTAGATTCTAAAATACGAGAGTTAACTTGAATCTACACCTTCGTTTTGTATGAAATTGGTCTCAACATTCGAGAGAGGAGAGATCGATAATTGAATTCACTAAGAGATTATGAATTCATAGCTTGAGAAACGGATTCACTAAGGAATTAGGAGTTCGTATCTCGTGTAAAGGTGAAACCACAATATTGAATTAAAACCATGAGATGAACTTGGATTGAAATCACTTGGTTTGTATATTGTTTGATTCCATGTATCTTTGTTTTATGTTGTTTTTCTCGTTTATAGTTTAGTTATGTTATAGCGATCTCTTTCCTGGCTTTGGGTGACAATCTTACATCCGCTTTATCTTTCGCTTTTGTTAGGTTTTAATAATAATGGCATGAATCTTAGGAAAATTAATGAACTAGATACATCGATTCCCTGAGATCGACTCCGGTATTAATCGCTATGCTACGATCCCTACACTTGGGGAATACCGGATTTATAAATTTTATTACTTGTTTGTTTTGCTAGATAAAATCCGTGACACTAAGCAATCCTGTAACAGGAATGCGTGCGCATTGTTGGGCAATGCGTACGCATCCTACGCAGAAAAACCCTAAAATCCTGATTTCCATCTCTTAACGATCTCTACTCGATCCCAAACCTCTTGTACACTAATTATAGCAGAAAAAAAACTTAAAAACACAACTTTCTCAGGTCCTAACAACCCTTAATCTATAAACAACATCTTGATAAAACCTTGGTATAAAAACGCTTTAAAATCATGATCTAGCTACTCCAAACCATAATTAGATTGTAGGAAGAGTTTCTTACCTTTTTAGCAGCTAAATCCAAGTCCAAACTCAGAAAAACAGCAGCTAGAACTGATCTCTTCTGCAGAAAAACATGTGTGATAAATCCAAACTTAGATTAGATTTAATCACACGCTTCTAAACGATAACAACTACGAATTGATGAGTTTGAATCCATCAAACTCGAAGATGGTCAGAATTAGGGTTTAAACATACCTTGACAAAGCTTCAACTTTCTGATTTCAAAACGTTGCTCTCTTCACAACGATTCCGGTGCTCGACTCTGATATGAAAACCGTTATGATTTGACTTAGCAATTGATTGAAAATCCCTCAACCATAAATCTTGCTCTCTCACACGCAGGAAGTAAATTTGGAGGTGGAAAATCTGATTAAAAGTTTTTGGGACTAATTTGGTTAATTTTTCCTTAAATAGGAAAAATCCCAAAATTTCCTAATTTTCATGATTTTCCTTAATCACCCTTAATAAATCAGATTTTTCTTCCCTTAAATATATGCATACTAGTAGAAAACCCGTACGATGCACGGAAAACGTTATATTTAAAAAATCGATCTGAGTAAAATCCGAATAAAAGGAACCGAACCCAATATTTCGTTTTTGCAAAATGACACGTCTGTCCTTTCCCGAAAATCGGAATATTACAGGTAAAGATATTTTATTTTTTTTACCGAAATAAAATTATCTCGTTTAAAAGACTATTACCAACACATACACGCGGTGAGACTCAAACCCGTAACCTCAGCTTAACCACATGACCTGAGCCTCATGGGCCCGTCTACGATTGTTTGATTATTTTGTGTATCTTATTTTTTTATCGTATGATGTAAGTATGTAAAAATGTCATCTGAACATGATTTTTTGTATGTATTTAAATAAGCTCCCAACATTTTTTTTTTTAGAGAAGTCCAAACATGATTTAGACTTATCTTTAAGAAAACGAAGAAAACACCGACTATTAACGCGACGATAGCCTTCATGGTACTAGCGACCACAGGACAAGTTTACCGTTTCTCCTCCTCCTCTTTTTTTTTTTTTTCCTTCAAAATTCCATGCACTTTTAAACGATTTTTGTTTAACCCAATTATATTGTGAGTTTGATCTCATGACCTATGGCTCCGCTACCATGTTAATATCAAGTGCTTGATTTTAACAATTTTCAAACAGAATATGAAAAAAACAAAATAAGTTAAGAAAATCATCCATACTGTTGGTGATTTCGGTAGAATCACCATGTGATTTAGCGTAATCGGGATTTAGTTTGAGGTTTGGTAAGCTTGAAACAATCGATATGAGTTAGGAGATGCGGGGTGCATGCTTATAATTGATATTTACAAGCTTACGGAGTGCTAGATCAAGTGTTGAACAAAATCCAAATTATGCTGCTTATTGGACGGGCGTCCATTTCATATGGACGGGCGTTTGACTTCAGACAGGCGTCTAGGTTCACTGGACGAGCGTCTGAAGGGTGAATTTACATACAGGATGTAACATGTTCAGATGGACGAGCGTCACGAAAAGCGGGCGCCCGTCCAAGATGCTTCGAGCGGGCGTCCGAGATTCTAAATCAGCGTCTAGTATGCGATTCCTGGAGCGATTTTGGTCGGTTTTGATGGTGTCCACTCGATTTTGGATGGTGTCCCTTCGGTGTAAACACAGTTTTAACTGGTTTTGAAGGGTTATATCTTGTGTCTTTTCATAGTTTAACACAAGATATATAAATACATAACACTTGGAAGATAAGAAAAATGATGAATATCAACTCTAAAAAACAAATATTCTGTTCTTAGAATATTTTGTAGAAACCTCAAAGTTCAACTCACAAAACTCAAAACTTAAAAGCTTTTGTAGCTTTCTTTCTGTCTATATTGTCTAGACTGAAAGTGGAACGTAGTTTTATCTCGTGAAAATATTCGTGTTTACCCGGAGACAATCATTTGGGGGCGAATAGTTTTCGCAGGAAAGATTCTCAAATCGACTCTACGTGTATATCCGGTTATTTTCATTGCAGCACATTCATTTCTGGTTCGGCATTGTTCGTTCCCCTTTGTATTTCCCCAACAATCTGCGAAAACTATTTTTTGATTTTGTAGAACAATGTCGGTTTCAAAATGAAGAGTTGCATTTTCCAGAATTTTATCAAAGGTTGTGTCCTAGTATTTTGGGCATAACTCTTGATTCAGGAATCGGTTTGAAAATCCGGAGATACCGTTAGAATCGTCGCGAGACGAGGATCGCAGTGATATCAAGTTTGCAGTCTGGTTCGATGTTGACAGTTGTCAGAAATTCTGAGAAGTTGCTGCGGGTTTTTGATTGATGCAAAGTCGATTATAATCTTTTGGTAAGTAAAAGTTCATTGGAATGACTTTGTAAAAATTGCTGTGATGTTGCTATGACTACGAATGAATGGTATGTATGTTTATTTTCATTATTTCATGCAAGTTTGTGGTGTCCAAGAACAGTAACTACAATCAATATAAATTTTGATTGTAGTGTCTAATTTTTGTTCTTGGATGTTGTTTGATTATACATATATGTTGTTTGGCTTGATATTTCTAGACATGATTGAATCAATGATGAAACTTGCTGCGTGTTTAATGTTTAATGTTCATTGATCTTGGTGATAAAATCATGTTAATGTTTATAAATTTTAAGTGTTTGTGTATAACTAATGTTGGGATGAATCAAGTGTTATCTCTTGGAAAACTTGATGTCTATTGTAGTTAGATGTTGTCTAATGGTACAAATAGATGGAAATCATGTTGAAGAGATAATGATTTTAAATGTCTATCTTTGATAGAACACTTGTAATGAAGAGTTTGCAAATCTAAAGAAATTTGGATTTACGAAAACTTGTTTTACTAGGTTGAATGCCTAGTATGTAAGATCAAACAAATGATAGAATAATGACGGTAAACTAAGTTTCGGTGAAACAACTATTAAAATGTTGTTTTGAGTTTTGACTCCGGTTTGGAAAATTGTGAGTGTAAGGATCAACTTGGTTTGAAGCTTTGAACCGGCGGATTGTTGATCCGTGACATTCATGAAAAAGAGTCAAGGTTGTCATTATTAAGAGATTTAAGTATATCCTTTGGTTCTTGAAAGATTTAGTTTAAACATTAGTTGTACATGGTTAGTATAATTTGAAATAACTATACATGTATGTTTATTGGTATGCTTAAGTGATACTTATATGTAATTAATGTATGTTTATAGCTTGTTTTGATCTTATTCTTTTCGGAAACATGATTAGTATCATGGATTTTCACTTTGATTTTAAGTGAATGTTTTGGAGGAAAAATCATGTTATTGATTTGGTAAAGAATGTATCGGTTTGATGAAAGGATACAACTCATCAGAGTTTGTATTCTTTTGAACGGTTATAACTTTTCGTTTAAAGGTAGTAACTTTTCAGTTTTAAAGGTTACAACTCTTGGTTTAAAAGTTGTGACTTGTTTTGAAAAGTTGTGATTCTTCGTTCGAATGATGTAACTTTTGCTTTGAAAATTTGAGACTTTCCGGTATAGAAAGTTGTAACTCTTGGTTGTAAGAGTTGTAGTTCTTCCGTTTAGAAGATTATGAATCCTTGGTTGGAAAAGTTGTAACTCTTTTATTTAATAGATACATCGTTTATTTGCGTTACATTGTAGTAAATAACTATCATGTCCTCCAATAGGTAAATGAAAAGAGTGTATGTTATAATGAGTTTTATATACTTTTTGTTTATACTCCTACGCCTCCAACAGTTGTTTGTTTGCTAAATTACTTGAACTTTGGTATAATGAAATCCAAACTTGAGGTTTGGAGGTGTGAAGAGGTCTTGTGACTTTCCGAGGTTAAGGTTAATTCCTTGAGTAAAAGAGGCTTTGAAACTATGTTTATTGGAATTGCTATGCATTCCAATGTTCTTTGGTTCCATTTAATGGAGTGAATGATTCTAGTCTGATTTAATCATGTGTTGATCATTGGTATGCCATCTTTGGACATTTATAATGTTGTACAAAGTTTGAAGTATGAAACTCCTACCAATGTTCGAGTGAAGGAAAACAATAAAGTTGTTTTCTAAATATGCTGTAAAAGCTCAATGAGAGCAAATGGTGCGGTGAATTTTTCAATAAAGATGATAGTTGATGTAAGTCAACATGTATAAATCGATTAATAATGTAAGGTTTTATGCGTTTTTAGGTATTAGTTATTTTGATACCTTGGCACCGTTAATGAAATCTCCTCGGATAAATTGTTGTTGTTTGTTTTAACAAGCTGTTAAACAATTTTGTAATCCATTAAATGGATGGTAAAACTTCGGTTTTAGAATGGAGATTGGAATGGGCATTGTATTTGAAACAAGCTGGAGGTCTTGTTATGTTAAAATTAACATAAGGAGTGTATATGTTACTTTGGTTCAAGGTGCTAAATTAAACTTGATAGACATCTTAGCTTGAAGATTAGTTTAATTTAAAGTTGTTTATAATACCTTGTTCGTAACTATACAATTCTTATATAAGTTTTACATATTATATGTCTTATATGTGTTTGATGTCTAAGGTAATGACTTTGTCCTTTGATGTATGTTGACTACATGTTTGGTGTTTTGCTTTGGTTTAGTATCTATTCATGATACTAAAAGTGAAACATGCTCGATCTACAAAGATTGGATTTGCCTTGGAATATAAGGTGATGTAGTAGTTTACATTATTGACATGTTGATTTTGGTAGTTGTTCTCGGTCAAATTATACGATTTTTAACGATATATTTTATATCAATTTTCCCCATATTCTTATGTTTTTCATAGAAATCGAGCTTCATATTTAAATATTGAGCAAATGATATTTTTAATGAGTTAATTTCAAAATGTATCAAATTTAGTGCTTAAATGATGATTTATTATTATTTTGGAATTATATTACATTTTGGAATCATTCATTGTTTAATTAGGAGCTTACAAGTGTTAAAGATTGGAATGGACAAGTGTCATGGATAAGATCTTAGAGGGCAAGTCATGAATGATCTAGAATATCCAAGAGATAAGGTTTGTTACAAAGGATAAGGATGGGTTGTTAAGAGATAATGACAAAGATCAAATGCATACAACTTCAAGCCACAGTGGAATCTGGCGTTCAAGCCCGTGCTGGCGTTACGAGAACAGAATCTGGCGTTCGAGAATAGAATCGGCGTTACGGGACACCAAACCGGAGTTCAAATGCTCAAACCGGCGTTCGAATGTCTCGCCTTTGTTTTCCTATAAATATCGGCCAGATCCCAAATCATTCAGGGATTCACAATTCAACTTACATTCATAATTTCTCCTCCACAACAAGGAGAGCGGCAGCACCACTCTTTTGGAGCTTGAGGCGGTCACCCGAGCCTTGTGCTCGGGTGATCCGGTTAGATTAGGTGCTTTAATTTCGTTTCTTTTTGCTATTCTTTGTCTTGATTTTAGAAATTGAGCATGTTCAAGCTTTTGAACCCTTTTCATCAGGTTTTTCTATTCTTTAATCTAAGTTTGTTTGTATGATCTTTATCTAAAGGTGTATCTTTTCTATGTTTATTTGTCATTGCAATGCATATCGAAAGATCGTTGCTTGTTGATGTTTAATTTGATGAGAGTCATGTTAAACCGTAGATCACCATGGAAAAGATGTGATTTTTAACCTTGATATAACGAAAGTTGATAGGTTAATTATCTAGGTTATTAGATTGAAAGATCTTACACCTTGTTTTGTATGCGTCAATCTCTATAGATCGAAAGATGACGGGATTGATAGGCGAATTACTACGAAAGTAGGATTCATACCTTTGTGAGGTGAACCACATCTTTAGTTAATCAGAGATAAGATAATCTTGGAGAGGAGATAGAGGATTTGTTGGATAGGATGATTTTGTTTGTTCAATTGTTTATCCACCATGATCATCTTCGTTTATTTATTTCGTTTTATAGATGGTAGTTTTATTTCGTTTTTATCACTCTTGTCCTTCCTGGCTTTGGACTAATAATCCTCTGTCCAGTTTATTTTCCGCTTTAGTTTAGGTTTAGTAATAACTAGTAGTAACAATTGGAAAGATTAATAAAGTTAGATTCAACAACCCAATTCCCTGTGGATCGACCCCTTACTTATCTCGCTATACTAGCAACTACCCGGTATTTGGCCGGTTAGGAGTTAGTTTTGCATCTAAGTATGGGTTTATAAATTTTCTTTTGTTTAAATGATGCAAAATCCTCTCAACAAAAGTGGCGCCGTTGCCGGGGAATCGGTGTTTTGTTGGATCTACTTGAGTTAATTCTTCTATTTTGTTACGATTTATTTTTCTTTCAATAAAAGTAGCGTTAATTGAATTGAGAGTTTTTATTTTTGCCGTGTTTCGATAACCGTTGGGTTAAGAATGTGCAAAAAGTTTTTTTACTCAATTTATGAAACGTGAATTATATGTTTTCCAATCTAATCCTCTGTGCTAAAATTTGATGGGGCTGCTGTGTAGTGTGTATATGATGTATAGTTGGTTTTGGATTGATAATCTGTTGAGCTAGTGAAGCAGGCTGTGTTTCTCCTGCATATTGTCCAAATTCGATGCTTGGGCGGGCGTCCAAGCATAGTGAACGCCCGTCCAGTCGCAACTGCGCGATGAACGCCGGTTGATGGTCAAACGGCCGTCCAGTGCCAAATTCCAGGAAACCGCCCGTTTGACATTCAGAACGCACGTTCAAAGGGTTGGACGGGCGTCCAACACTGCGTCCAGGTTCCAGAATTTCTCTTAACTTGATTTTTGATGCTTTATTTGATATGGATACTTTAATTTGAGCTTTTGTGGCTAATTGTTGTTACGTAGATGATCTGAACTTGCATGTTTACATCGTTCCATCTACGGATCCATGTTAAATAATTGAATCTAATGGATAATATACTTGATTCATCTAGGCATGTTATAGTGACTGTCGGTTATCGTATGCTATAACTGTTCTTATTGTTATTTAGTAGCTAATGTCGGTTTCCGTATGCTACATACCGCTGTGATGAATCTTTTAAGCTTTGAGACTTTCGTGTTTCCTTGTTAATTTTGTAATTCATATGGGTAGCTACTGTCGGCTTTCCGTTGCTACCATCGCGTCATATGAGTTATATCTGTTTAGTATAGCTAACTGTTGGTTTTCCATAATGCTATCACCTTTGATGAGTCTTAAGGCGCGTCTACACTGCATTGTAATGAACAGCACTGTCGTTTATCGTAACCTGTCATTATTTGGTAGACGTTTATTATATACATGTCGTGTTGCAAATGAGTGGGCTAGTTTTCTTTCTTTTATTTTCTTTTATTTTTGCATATCATTTAGTTGCATGTCATCTAGTTGAATTGTTTTTCTATTTTTCTTTTTCTTGTGTGTAGTTAACTGTCGGTTTCCGTAATACTACCTCGTTTTTTTTCCGATTCTGCACGGGCCGTAGTCACTGTAGAGTTGTCCTCCCAACTTGCTCAGCCTGAGCCTGTCAGTATTATTTTTTATTAGATTGCATATCATGTAGACTGCATTGTAATACATTTTCATATAGTGCACCTAGCCCTACTATTTTGTAATATTCCATGTATCATTATTCCTGTATGCACATGTTGGGCCTTATTTGTATTATAAGCTTCTGTGGCTTATTTGACGCTTAGATGTCCTGTGCTTTAACTGTGCGGTGATTTTTCCATCTGAGCAATTATACCATGTGCTTGTATTATTATTGTTGCTTGTGATTTTCCCCGTATCCCCCGAGATACTGCCATGTTTTTCAAGTGGTGCAGGTACATTTATCGCTGGTTTGTCAAGCTATCTTTGGAAGTGAATCTGGAGAGGAGTACCTATGACATCTCGTGCCTCGGAAACGCGGGTCGATTATCTATCCTTCTTCACCAATCTTGGATCATCACGAAAATCACTAAGTTTCTTTAACCGTTCTTTAATTACACAACAACATGAGGACATGTTGTAATTTAAGTGTGGGGGAGGGAATGGGTATCTACATTCATTTGCCATACTATTATATTTCTATGAAAAAGTGCTAAATTTTTCAAATTTTTGTTTTGTCCCAAGTGAACAAATGCATATCTATGTTTGAGTTTATATCATTGATGCTTTATTTTGCATATTTAGTAAAGATGTTTCACCCAACACTATTTTTCACGTGCCATAGTAAATGATGAGCTATAATTTAAAGCTATGCCCATTTGATTGGAGATTTTTGATGATTATCGCATGATTCTTTGCTTTCATATGAATTTTGAAAATTTTAATAGTTTGTATTTAGAATTAAAAGTATGTCATACTGTGAATATCTTGAAGTTTGAATGTGATAAGTGACACGTAACTATTGTTTTTTGAAAAGTTGAGTTAATGAATGAATTAGTTGAGTATGTCGGAAGCTGGTTGATGATTGGAGTGAGATAGGGCATTATCTCGAAATGTCCTATACCACTATGATGACCAAAGCTCACGACGATCGAGAAAAAGTCCTTATGATTTGAGTAGGTAGGGGATTATCTCGAAATGTCCTATTCTACTATGAGGGCAATAGCTCATTCTGATGTGTGTTTAAATGAGAAATAATTAAATCAACTTAGATGAGAAGTGATATGAATTGAATATAAGACATAGTTATCGTATATCTTATCCCAGTATAAACTGAAAGATATGTTGTAGGGATTATCCTCTAAGTATGTCGGAAATATTTTAAATACTCCCTATTATTGTTTTTCGAATATGTATGTTTTGTGAGGTGCATGTTATAATCGTTTTTATATTTCTAATTTAAATGGGATGTTAGCTAGTTTTGCTTGAATCAATTTCAAGTGTGGTTTTAGTGGAAATTTATTATGGCTATGCACACACACACTGGTGAACCTCTAAACGACTTGAATATGTTTTATATTTGCATAAATGTTTATACGTCTCGAGTCTTGATTTTGTTTTGTTTTGCTCGGGACGAGCAAAAAGCTAAGTGTGGGGGAGTTGTTCTCGGTCAAATTATACGATTTTTAACGATATATTTTATATCAATTTTCCCATATTCTTATGTTTTTCATAGAAATCGAGCTTCATATTTAAATATTGAGCAAATGATATTTTTAATGAGTTAATTTCAAAATGTATCAAATTTAGTGCTTAAATGATGATTTATTATTATTTTGGAATTATATTACATTTTGGAATCATTCATTGTTTAATTAGGAGCTTACAAGTGTTAAAGATTGGAATGGACAAGTGTCATGGATAAGATCTTGGAGGGCAAGTCATGAATGATCTAGAATATCCAAGAGATAAGGTTTGTTACAAAGGATAAGGATGGGTTGTTAAGAGATAATGACAAAGATCAAATGCGTACAACTCAAGACAGTGTGAATCATGCGTTCCAAGCCCGTAATCAGCGTTACGAGAACAGAATCAGCGTTCGAGAATAGAATCGGCGTTACTCGGACACCAAACTGAGTTCAAATGCTCAAACCAAGGCGTTCGAATATCCTTGCTTTGTTTTCCTATAAATATCGCCGAGATCCCAAATCATTCGAGGATTCACAATTCAACTTACATTCATAATTTCTCCTCCACAACAAGGAGAGCGGCGCAGCCACTCTTTTGGAGCTTGAGGCGGTCACCCGAGCCTTGTGCTCGGGTGATCCGGTTAGATTAGGTGCTTTAATTTCGTTTCTTTTTGCTATTCTTTGTCTTTGATTTTAGAAATGAGCATGTTCAAGCTTTTGAACCCTTTTCATCGAGTTTTTCTATTCTTTAATCTAAGTTTGTTTGTATGATCTTTATCTAAATGTGTATCTTTTCTATGTTTATTTGTCATTGCAATGCATATCGAAAGATCGTTGCTTGTTGATGTTTAATTTGATGAGAGTCATGTTAAACCGTAGATCACCATGGAAAAGATGTGATTTTTAACCTTGATATAACGAAAAGTTGATAGGTTAATTATCTAGGTTATTAGATTGAAAGATCTTACACCTTGTTTTGTATCGTCAATCTCTATAGATCGAAAGATGACGGGATTGATAGGCGAATTACTACGAAAAGTAGGATTCATACCTTTGTGAGGTGAACCACATCTTTAGTTAATCAAAGATAAGATAATCTTGGAGAGAGATAGAGGATTTGTTGGATAGGATGATTTTGTTTGTTCAATTGTTTATCCACCATGATCATCTTCGTTTATTTATTTCGTTTTATAGATGGTAGTTTTATTTCGTTTTTATCACTCTTGTCCTTCCGGCTTTGGACTAATAATCCTCTGTCGGCTTTATTTTCCGCTTTAGTTTAGGTTTAGTAATAACTAGTAGTAACAATTGGAAAGATTAATAAAGTTAGATTCAACAACCCAATTCTCTGTGGATCGACCCCTTACTTATCTCGCTATACTAGCAACTACCCGGTATTTTGCCGGTTAGGAGTTAGTTTTGCATCTAAGTATGGGTTTATAAATTTTCTTTTGTTTAAATGATGCAAAATCCTCTCAACAGTATTAACCAAATCATGTTGTTCATAATTGGACGGTATTGTCATCAAGGTTTTAAACTACAGTCATGGGGGAGGTTTAAACTCTATAGTAAAGTTATATGAGATTCCTTCGATTTAGAAGAATCCTCGGTTAACTAGTAATTTGTGCTAGGATGAAGTATCATTTATGAGCTTCTATGTTCATAAATTTACATTTGGACTATGGAGTTGGATTTCTTTGTTGATGACTTAGAAGTTCGGATTTCCGCAAATTATTAACCAAGTTCATCCCGGTTATCAATGTGTTTGGCGGAAAAATTGTCAAATGTTACAATGATGATCTAGACACCAATGTATTAATGAAAAGTTGGATTGTGAGTTTATAACTCTAAGGATGATGGTGGTTGTTCAAAGAGTACTCATGATTTGTCAATCTTGTTTGGCCAAATATAGATTGACTTGAAACTTGGTAAAAGTTTGTTATCGGGATGTGTAGAACCCATTAAATCTTTGGGGTGGGATACCCAATTCCACTTATGGTACAACGCCATAGGCGAGAATTCAATGTGGAAGGCCCGTTCTCGAAGATTTGGCACATGAAAAAGTCCCGAAAGTATGTGCATTACACATTTGTGAAGGTGATATCTTTTGGAAAAGTGTTTGGTACATGATTGGAAAGATTCACCTATATGAGTATGAAGTTTGGCGGCTTCAAGAAAGTGGGGTTGACTTTCTATATACTCATGAAATGGATATGGACACAAGGCCTGGATAATTGGTGTCAAGTAGCTATAGAAGTTGTAACTTGGTTCATTTGTGTGTTATCTTTGAAGTATTCAAATAGGTAAAGGGGTTCAATGCTTAGACACACCCCAATACTCGAATATTTTGGAATGTGTAATACACTAGGTGGTAATTCAATCTTCGTGACATTATCATTAAAAGATGAACTGTTTGTGTGTTGGTAAGTTTTCAACTAAATCAGGGATTACACTAAATGGGGGAGGAATGTTGGTGATTTCGGTAGAATCACCATGTGATTTAGCGTAATCGGGATTTAGTTTGAGGTTTGGTAAGTTGAAACAATCGATATGAGGTTAGGAGATGCGGGTGCATGCTTATAATTGATATTTACAAGCTTACGGAGTGCTAGATCAAGTGTTGAACAAAATCCAAATTCTAACCTTATTGGACGGGCGTCCATTTCATATGGACGGGCGTTTGACTTCGACGGGCGTCTGGTTCACCGGGCGAAGCGTCTCGAAGGTGGTGAATTTACATACGAGGATGTAACTGCTTCCGGATGGACGAGCGTCTCAAGAAACGGGCGCCCGTCCGGTATGCTTCAGACGGGCGTCGAGATTAAAAATGGGCGTCCAAAGATGCGATTCTGGAGCGATTTTGGTCGGTTTTGATGGTGTCCACTGATTTTGGATGGTGTCCCTTCGGTGTAAACACAGTTTTAACTGGTTTTGAAGGGTTATATCTTGTGTCTTTTCATAGTTTAACACAAGATATATAAATACATAACACTTGGAAGATAAGAAAAATGATGAATATCAACTCTAAAAAACAAATATTCTGTTCTTAGAATATTTTGTAGAAACCTCAAAGTTCAACTCACAAAACTCAAAACTTAAAAGCTTTTGTAGCTTTCTTTCTGTCTATATTGTCTAGACTGAAAGTGGAACGTAGTTTTATCTCGTGAAAATATTCGTGTTTACCCGGAGACAATCATTTGGGGGCGAATAGTTTTCGCAGGAAAGATTCTCAAATCGACTCTACGTGTATATCCAGTTATTTTCATTGCAGCACATTCATTTCTGGTTCGGCATTGTTCGTTCCCCTTTGTATTTTCCCAACACATACATTATAACATACATAATCAGGTATTTCACGACTACTTGGTTAACTACGGGCAGCTTTTGGGGCAGTGGGCTTTGTTTGGTTTCGGGTGGGGTTGGATCCATTTGGATCCAACCAAATATTTTATTCATTTCACTATTTTATTTATTATTATTTTATTAATTCTTTATTTTATTATAAATTCTCTAATCAATTATTCAACATCAACAAATAAAATAATATTAATCAATTCACTTTATTCACCCACTACACTATTTAAGCATTACTTTTTCAATATAATATTTCATTAGAATTTCTCTCACCAATCATTTCTTCAACTACACAAATTTCAACTTTGTAACCATTATTTCACTATATTTTATTTTACTTTCTTTTTTTTTGATCCATTCAACCCCAATCCAACCATAAACCAAATAGGGTCGGAGTTTCTGGAATCAGTTTTTCCACACACGGATAAGAATATTGAGTACAGGCCGGAGTCGGTCAGTTTTCTTGCTCATGCTATTCAGGGGCGGCTTTACATAGGTGAATACGGGTGCGGCCGACCCCCTAAAAAAATTATTATGTACCAATAGTAGAGATTTTTTTTATAAACACATATATATATATATGTGAAATTGACCTCCTTATTTTTATGTACTGACCCTCTATTTTTATCTATTTTCCCATAATTAAATATATATAATTGAATATCCAAATATACGTGTGGTACGAAAAAAAATTTGACAAATTTCTGACCTCCATGTCGAAAATCCTGCAGCCGAACCTGATGCTATTCAGTCTCCCTTGTCATAAGCCGTAAAAAATGAGATGCAGTACTCTTTAGCCATAATAGAGTAGCATATGTACAATGGCGATACGTAACGGCACACATCAAAAGGACAAATTTTATGGTGGTCCGGCCACAAGTATGACTTGGTGGTCCGGAACCAATCATATTTCACTATATTTGCTTGGTCTCACGTGCAGTGGCGGATGCAGGATCTCGGGTAATGAGGGGCAGTAAATAATTTAAAGAGACAAATAAAAAAATTTAAGAAAAAAGCAAGATATACATACTACATATATTAGTAGATTTTTTTTGATTTAGAAGCAATTTCGCTTCTTATTATATGTAGGTCATGCTTGTTTGCTCACGTGTGAAGGAAGAAATTATTCTTTTTAAAAATTTTGATTGGGGAAGAAGGTGATGACATGGTGTGGTTGGAATATATATATATATATATATATATATATATATATATATATATATATATATATATATATATATATATATATATATATATATATTCCTACTGAGGAGTGATAGAGTTTTTTCCATCAAGTCTACACTATTTTTACACCATCATCATCTCACAACATGTTTTTCATTTGTAAAAAGATTAAAATATACTTGAAATATCGCAACCACAAGATTATATTGGATGTAAAAGGGTGTAGATAAAAGTAACTCTATCATTACCAATTCCCCACCAACTATTTTATTTACAACATTTTGTAACTACATTCTTTTCATGTGTGTTACTACATATTTTTTTTGCTGGAACTATACATAATTTTTTGGTTGTTACCCACCTCATTTTCTGTGTTACTACATCTTTTTTTGCATTACTATATTTTTGTTGTCGTAACTACATTGTTGTTATCTGTCTTACTACACGGTTTTAGCTAGAACTACATTTACTTTGTTGGTTGTTACTACTTTGTTCTATGTGTTATATTACATTATTTAGCTGTAACGACATATTTTTTTCCGGATGTGACTACATATTTTTAGGCCATTTTGTTTTACTTTGGCTATATATAACTATTCAAGCAATTGTTTTAAAATAAAATAATAAATAGGAGAAAACAAAATAGATGTCTGAATCTGTTGAATATCCATTGTCTTTTGAATCAACGATAATAGATGAATGAGCAACATCAAGTTTATAAAACAAAACTTTATCCGTTAAAAAAAAGGCAATTTAACATGGTACAAACTGCTAGATAGAAATTGCATATATATGGAAAGATCCACTAATTAATAAGGGTATTATATGGAGAATAATTGATGTTGTCCTTATAAACAAATTGTTTTTTCTTTGTCCTTTTAGCCTGACCAAATTTCAAATGTTTCATTCTCTATAAAAATTTATGTAAATTTTGTGATTATTTAACTGTGGAATGATAGTTTAGTTTCGGGTTAAATGATTCAGTCTTTATGATAGTTATGTTTCGGGTCCATTTTTAGACCTATGTTAATTAACTATTGTGATTGATAATTGATGTGTCGTTAAACAACAAATAATTAAACATATTAAATCTCTATAATGAGTATAGTGGAAGCAGGGATCGAATACTTATGGAAGGGAAGATTATTTCTTTCACAACAAAGATATGGAAATCCAAGTTGTGGCAAATTAACTAAAAGTGCAATAATTAAAATAAACAATTCTAATAATCGAGAAAGTGCGATATCAAATAGTGACGAAAATGAATAATAGGAAGGCTCCAGCTGAAGTTGATTATTTCGACCTTGATTTCCTCGACTGATCATTGATGCAAAAATACTCGTTAATTTATTAATAAACCAGTTATAGTTACCGACATGCGCCAAGTAACCAGACTCTTCTAAATTAGATAATTAAGACACGGTAGTTAATTATACTCTAACCGGAAGACACTCCTAGACATGGTCATAAGAGTTTGGTGTTCCGGCAACATTAATATTTGAGAGACCCGATTCTGAATATTAACACACGCGGGTTAATTTCAATCCAGATTATTCATTTTCGTGGTAGCGGATTAACTAGCTGCGAACAAAAATAACCATACCACACGTCACTTTATTAAAACTAATAAGAAATTACGGACTTATCATTTCAATTGATAATCGATTAATTAGTTGTATCAATTACCGTGCAGAAACAATTAACCCAATTAATAATCGTGAAGAAATTCTTGTAGAAGATGAATAAATACCAATAAATCAACGAGGAAGAAATACAATTTAATCTCAGAGTCAATTACATCGAGGTTTCAATAATACTTCAACCGGAATAAAAGAAATTAAAAACCAACCATTAGTGTAGCAATCACAGAATAATTCATATAATAAAAATGATGGTTTGATCACACCAAGGAAATAGATAGCAACAACAACCAGGGCCGGCCCTGGCATATATTGGGTTTAAGGCCAAATCTCTGAAATGGGCATTTTAGTTGAAGTTGGTTTTTTATTTTAAAAACATACTTATCTCGTTTTTAACATCCGGAAATACAAAATTCAATTTATTGATAGTCTCAAAACATACCTACAATGTAGTCTTTTGGGCCAAATAAATTTTTTTATTGGGATTTTTTTTAGATATTTTTTTCATAAACATTTTTTATAATCTCTTGCATACGAGTTGCCGAACTAAATAATGTTATCACAACGAAACGGGGTTCGACCTGTATCAGTTCATGAAGGGAGTAAAAAAAAATTGGGTCTTTAACAAAAAAAAATTAAAATATTATATTAGGTTAAATCGTATTGAATCTATACGATTTTTTTTTCTTTTAGTGAAACATATACCGTTGGATTTTCCCGACACCGTTGAATTTAAGACCGTGCTCTCGCTGGCCTCACTATAGGGCAGGCCCTGGCAACAACCGTCGACTTTCTTGGTCCGTACCCTAGTTGATATATCATTGAGAGATCCCAAAAGCAAATATATAGATATCATGGGTGCATGGCCATTTATTAACCCACCAATCAAAACTAAGAAAAGACCAGCCAAGCCAATAGAAAATAAGATCTCCCCACATATGTTGCACAGACACGCATACCTCACGTCACGCGTCACACGTATCTGGTTAATTTGAATTTAAAAGCGCTAAATCTGCATGTAATACGTTATTATATATATATATATATATATATATATATATATATATATATATATATATATATATATATATATATATATATATATATAATTCAATTTATAAAAAAAAAAATATTCGTTAAATCTGAAAAAACTAAACAAAATAGGATAGATATATATTACATAAACTCTATTAATATCTAGAATAGATATTCGATCTTTATATTGTCAAAAGAAATTGTGATAGACCTTCAAAATTTACAAATTGTAAAAATGATTGTTTATCAACAAAAAAACATATAAACTTGATATGGTGTATTATTTATTTAATTATTATTGAAATGAAAATCGTGTATTTTAACGTTCCCATTGAAGAAAACTTAAATAAAGAATTTTTATAAAAAAAAAAAGGGTTCAGGAGTGTCGGGGAGTGTCGGCAGTGTGTCGGATATTTAAATTTTAAATAATATTAATTTAATCATCCCACACGTGTCGGACATGGTGTCGGAGCGTGTCGTATCGTGTCTTGTGTCGGACACGGCACACGACGATCAGATTGAAATGACGATGCATTGTAGCTCCCCACCAATAGAAAATAGTGCCATACACAGATCAGAATTTAGCGGGAAATTGATAAATCAGATCACTGTAATGTCTGATAATATTTTTCAGGTCAAATATTTTCTGACATTTTTTTTCAAGTTCCGGTCCAAATTTGGACGATTTCGTCCAAATAGAGTCAAACCGTCCAAATTTATATTTCTTTTCGTCAAAATCCCTTCACTGACTAAAATGGACGGAATCCGGCCAAATTGGGACGAATTCCGTCCAAATTTGGATTTCGCCCCAATTTGTTTAGCTCTGCATATGCTCAAACACGCATTATCTCTTTCTCCTGAATCCTATTTTTCTTCAAAATCTTAATTTCTAAGTGCTTTAAGATTCAATTATTTCTTTTCTTTTTCTTTTCATCTCTCTATTCTTGTATTGGAGAAGTTAATTTATAAGAAACAAATTCCAGAGTGTTCTAAGAATCATGTAGGAGCAAAACATAAATGCAGCAATTTTATTTCCAAGAATCTTTAATCCACCCTTCCAATTGCTTATCTATACGTTTCTTAGCCTTGGATGGGAGGCTCCAGTATTTTCGGCTGCTGCTGCTGCCTCACCTGATTCGACTTCTTCCACGGATTCACGGCGGGTCCATTTCATCGATTCAGGGGATTTTCGTATCTGGGTTTCTTCCTCATCTTTCATTGGATTATTCTGATCCATTTCCAGAGTAAAAGAGAAGGGACTTGCAAATAATCCAATTCGAAAAATGAATCATCACCTGTCTTGGGTCAAAATTCGTCCAATGTTTGATAAACCGTTCAAATTTTGGACGTTTTCGTCTTTTTTGGGTAGTGAATGAATTGAGACGGAAAGGAGTCCAAATTTGGACGGTTTGACTGTATTTAGACGAATTTGTCTAAATTTGAATGAAAGCACGAAAAAAAAAAATGTTTGGCGCGAAAAAAATGTCGAAGTTCTGATAACGCGATTCTGCAACTTTCCGAATTTAGCTTCACTTGAACATATGTCTTTTAGCATTTGCAATTTCTAGAGCTAATGGTATCATTATTCCATTTTCATATTTTACTTTTAGCATTTCAAAATTGGCAAAACGTGAAACATTTTTCTTCACTCTTAGCGATAGCCTCGTTGTTCAACTACTCTTCTCTTTGAAGCATTCCACAACACAAACACTTATCTAAGTCATTATCATTTTCAATCTTACAAAACAACACCAAACACCCCGGAAAAACGCATATCTCCCTAGAAATAACCTTAAAAAAACGATAAAATCCCAACCAAATATGTCCCTATCAGTAATAGTTAAAAATAGTCTGGTTTGAATATCGGGTGATTGGATTCTTTCAGTAGAAATCAAACTAGAGAATGGGTGGTTTTATTGAAGATTTATGAATGCATCAATGAGACTGTCTACGTACAAAGTATGTATGGATCAAAGAATTAACGTAATTAGTCAATAAGGTATTGACTCAGTAGTAATTATTGTTTTTTTTCTTGTATTACTATTACAATGAAGGTAAAGGCTCACTCATCATGTATTGTGCTAACATGATTATATATATAATGCTGTTAATTATGTTAGAATATATTAGCTTAATTATCTTAATCTTACGTTAATATTTGTGTAATTGTTGGTTGCTTGCTATTTAGTTATATGTAATTTAAGGTGAACACATTTTAGAGAAATTGTGCGACTACAATCAAAATAAAACGATCAACGACACTACATGAATCTATATCATTTATTATTGTGTATGATGTATATCGTGTATGATATATTAATTAAGAGTAATATTATCTCCACAACAAACATACACAACACATCTTAAACCATAATCAAATGTGTAAGATGTGTTGTATTCAATTTGTTGTGCAAATTTTGTTGTAGACAAAGCATTTTCATTAATTAATCTGGGTTTCATTATAATCAATAATGTAAAAATATATATGTTGTGTCATTAGTTGTGTCAGTTTGATTGTAATTGTAGTAATGCAAGAAAATATAAAATCAGATTCTTAGAGGAATCCGTATTTATTTTCAGGTCATGGCAGGTCTGACATTTTTTAGGTAGCATGTGCAAACTTTTTAGAGAGTCCGTGCACATTTGCATGGGCTCAACACAAGCACGTGCAATTTGCACGTTCTTCTTATCTTCTTTTTTTTGCTAACTTAATCATGTATAACAACCATGCCCCCCTCCCCCACGTGCAATTTTGCACGTGCCTTTGTATTGAGTACCTAGAAAAATATTAGGTCTGACACGTCATGAAAATAAATACGGAAGGATACAACAAGCTGATTTTATATTTTCTCTAGTAATGCTACACATTTTATGACATAAAAAAATTCTTAGCAATTATCTAATAAAATTGTACTACATCCATCCCTTAATATAAGTTGTTAATTGCAATCTTAATGACTGTGCTTATTGGAGTCCTTCTAAAATCTGCTTACTCTTATTTTTTTAACAAGCTTAATAGTCATCTTACAGGGGGCATGCGGCATCACAATGGTGCTACTTTTATCTCTTCGGGAAGTACTAATAAGTTTTGGAAATCCCTTTGGCCCTTGACATTCCTAATAAGATGAAACATTTTTTGTCTGGAAGTGTTTTAGGAATGCAATTCCCTGTAAATTAAATTAACATTTCTACTAAAGCTACTCAGGAAAGCATAAACCATATCCTAATTAATTGTACTAAAGCTAGACAGGTATGAAGCATTTCTCCTATAACCTGGACTAACTTTGGGGTTACTCCGACCTACATACAACCAAGAGGACAACTGTCCTTCTTAATCCGAAAAAATACATTAATATTTGTACTATACATATAGTTTGCCCTGGTGGGCTACCATAACGCAGGGCATATTGACTTTAATGCTATGAAAGACAAAATTTGCAGAACTTTATTCCTCTTTTGGCAGATTTGAAAGGCAAGAAACGACCAGGTGTTTAATGGGTTATTTTTCCCTAGTTATTCCCATTTACACCGTAGACACACGTGGATGATTCTGGACCACATAGTTTGAATTTGAGTTGAAACTACTGTGTGGTCCAGAATCATCCACGTGTGTTATTCCTCAAATGGACTCACCATAGAAGAACTTCCCGTGTTTAATAGCAATTGGGTAGATCCTAACACGGTCATTAATTAATATTGCACTATTTTTATTACAAAAATGCTAATACCTAAGCTGTGGAGACTCCTTCGATCGTTGACTGCTACTATGCCAAGTGACCATTAATTCCCCTTCTCGTCTGTATTATGACGATTTGTCTCCTTCTCATCAGGATTACATTTTGCAGACGGATGCAGGATGAAAAAGCAAGGATGATGCAACTGGACGTGGTGTGGCGATATTTGACAAGAACCTTAACCTAATTGAAGTTTGGGGCAGATCTTTTCACAATTTTGACTCTCCCCTTAGATCTGAAGCCGAAGTTGTGAGATGGTCGCTGATCACTGCTAAAGAAAAAGGATGGAGCAACCTAATTCTCATTACGGATTCCGTGGCTCTGTGTCATCTTGTTTGGCCAAAGAAGATTGCTGATCCAAGCATTTTTTTTTTTTTTTTCACATCATCATAATTAAGAGACATAGTTTCCCTTATGAATGAGTTCTCTTGCTGTAAAATCTTGCACCTTAGTAGAATGTTGGAATGTAATTAGTCATAAAACTGCTGCTTTTGCGAAAAAGGCACCACTACATGAATCCATATGGAATACGATAACGCCTTTGAAAAACAGCAGGCACGGCATTGACAGGTTGAAGAGATAGAAAATTGAAGGACAAGCCTTTGTCCTTTAAAACAGATCTAAATACACACAGTAGTACTACCTCCGTCCCACAAAAAGTGTCCATAACGGAAAAATGAATTGTCCCATAAAAAGTGTTCATTTAAATTTTCAATACATCATTAAATACATTTTTTCCAATCATACCCATATTTTAACATTTAATTTTCCATAATCCTTTCATATTCCAAAACAAGCATTTATGATTAGTTAAGGGTATATTTGTCTATTCATTCTTAAAATACAACACATTAATTATTTCCTTAATCTCCGTGTCCAACAAAAAGTGGACACTTTTTATGGGACAGAGGTAGTATTAACGAATTCAACCGTATACTAAAAACAAACGATTTCCGATAATTTGACAATCATGTGTCCTCATTATCGCTAGAGTATAAACGGTAAAAAAACGAATGTTACCTCCGTTCGCCGCCATGATGTTGTAGCCGCTTTAATGAGGATTCCGATATCTCTCTTTGCCTACAACCTGATGTGTTGTTTGTTTCATATGCTTTATCACGGAATAAAACATTGCTTTTATAAGTGGAAAGAGAAGCCGAAATCCGGGGAAAGAGGACCGAAATCCGAATTGACCTAAGGTTTGTGTATTAATATCGGCCGTCCATCAAAACCAAGTTTTACTCGATTACAACTCTTTTTAAGTAACCTATTAAATAAAATTTGGGTTTTCGTTTATAAGGACATGTTTTGAGACTTAATTAGGCATTTAAAGCACACCTAAAAGATCATTGCTTATAAGGACAAAATAACACTTATTGAACAAAATTAACCTACTCTTTAATCTTCTTCCTCTGTCTTCATTCATTATCTCATTATCTTCCCATGATATTTGCTTTACCGGAGTTTATGACTTCGTTCAATTTTCTTATGCTTTCCCAGCTTGAAATTAATTTATATCTTTCGGTGCTTGAAATTGAGTCGAACGGGAGCTTTCGAATCTAACGGTTTCCATGGGCGTAGCTACGAACCTTGTTTCATTGACATGGGTTTCCCTGGTAGGATTTCTTCTTCCCTGCTAGCTCGAAGCTCTGCTGCTAGTAAAACCATTTCCGGCGTTGTTTTTTTCTTTAATGTTGAATGAATATAACAGGTGCTTGAAATTTATATCTTATGTTCAATTATTTTCAAGCGATACTGTGTCACATGTTCTTGCTTGTGTTTTATCAATTTACTCAAAAATGATGGTTATTTGGTTTATTTTAAAGATTGCTCATTGTTAATTGTTAGGCGAAATAATTAATCTGTGTGAAAGATAAGTAAATAATCCTCCTTGTTTAATTTGGAATCTTGTAGCGGTATTTTTGAAAGTACAACAGAGACATTTAATTGGAAACTATGGATAATAGAGTGGTGTTTTTGACATGCAGGTCACAAAGTCACCTTGATGTTCTGCAAATTGATATTGTAGAATTGGTTTTTGTGTGTACCAGTGGGTGTTCTTGTATATGTGAAAACGGATGTCACTACATAATTCTTGAAGTTGTGTAACTCTTGTTGTGGTGTCACTCTTGATGCAGTGTTATTCTTGTTGTAGTGATAATACACAATATCACTCTTGGGTAATAAGATTGTGTATATAATGTCACTCTTGCCTTCTAATTTGGGAAATATTGTACATTTGGAGGAATTTAGAGTTGCCAATAATTTGTTATCCGGTGGAATCCTAAACAGTATCCCAAAAAGTGGAATGCTTCAAGTTCTTGATTTGGGAGGGAATGGATTAACAAGCTCGATTCCGTCATTTTTGGTGGGGTTTTAAGCCATGAGAGTGTTATCTTAGGAAGAAATAGATTTTCTGGTTCAATTCAAGCTAGTATTGGCACAATTTACACACTCAACTCATTAGATTTGAGTTTTAACAACTCAAAATAAAGAGCATGAATAAATAAGAATCAAGATGCTATCCTCCAGCATGCCATGTTTGATGTTCAGACCCTTTTCATTCCAAGCTTCCGATTTCAATTCAGATTACTACACCTTGTACCTTTCAGCTTTAAATCTCTTTCAAGCCATTTAGAGTCATGAATCACCGGACGGATCTTTTGACACTTCCTCTTCTGTCTTGGTGTTTCTATAACACTTTTGTACACTAGTTGAAATGTCTAGTTTTGTTTTAATTTTTTCATTCCCACATGAGGAATGACCTTAAGCAGTTATTCCTTGGTAGTGTACTATTCCTCTCGAGTAGTGCAACTTTGAAATCCTGAATTGTATCATCAATGATCTTTCATGCTTCCCTTGAAAGTTTGAATTAATTCTTTGAAATCGAACTTTATCTGGAAGTTCTTAAGTGACTTTTCCCCTTCACTTAAAAGCCTGTTTACCGTGTACTCATTCGAACTTTTGATATTCTTTTACCATATCTTGAGAAAATCTCTATTCCCATTTCAATCTTGAGATGACTCAACCTCTCTTGAATAATGAAAACTTTGACTTTTCTTGACAAGTTTATTTTAATCTGAGACCTTTTGGTGTACTCGATTTGTCTCCATAACCCTTCATGTTGAGATTCTTGCTCTCTACTTGATTTCTAAATTGTCTAGTCTTTTTGGTGCTTGACCTTGCATCTTTGCTTTGATTCTCGGTTGTATGATGATTCATCTACGGCATTCATGCGAACTGAGGATTCTCCTAGCTCGCCAACAGCCACTTTGTTAACCAAATGATTAACAATCAAGGTCACCTTCCTAATGTTCTCAAGCTCGGTGTTCTCTTTCCATGCGTTGAGAATATTTCCATGTCCATCACGTGGCGCTTCCCTTGATGTCTCCACTTTCTAAGGGCTTATGTAAGAGCTCATTGTCTTTCTTTCAAGTGGCCTAAGTTCCATTGCAGACCACCGTAACTTGCAGAATTCCACTCTCTCAAAAGAATCTCATCTGCAAGATAATCCCTTTGCTTCTTCCTTGGTGCTATCTTTGTATTACGATACAATGCCTCATTCTTCATTTTGGAACCAGCTTCAACTTTCCTCAACACGGGATCATCTTGTTTTTTTGTAACCATGCAACCCCCTTGTTTTGAGAACTTATTGCCCTTTCTTTGGCTTACCAAGTTGACGTACCACTATGGTACTCAACTTGTCACCTTTCAACTCTATTCATTTTCCAAATTAACCCTTTTTGGCTTAAGGATTGGATCAGACCTTCAGATAAAAGTATGGCAATACATGTTCTCCAACCTTAAGGAGTCTCAAAAGTCCTCCAGCTGGGATCCTTGAAGTTCTTCAGCAATCTTGTGGTGTCATGATGAAAGTTGAGATCAAAAGAAGTCAAGTGTGCCAGAAGTGTGGTTTCGGCTGGGAAGATTCAGCTTTCTGGGTATAGGTCAGCAGGAGAAAGTAAAGTGTGTTGAATCATTGATTGCAAGATTTGAGGTAGTTGATGAGTTCGTGAGGGAACAAAATGAAGATCCAGTTGATTCCGGGTACAAGTGAGTGGCCCGAACCAAACCAGTCAGTCGACACAACTTAGATGAAGATCGCAACCTTTGGCATCGAAATCGGCTCTAGGTTCAGAATACGGAAGATCTGAGGAAGAAGGTGATGTACGGAGCAACCAAGATGTACAGAGAGCTGTAGCAATACTACTGATGATCTTTCATGAACATAGAGATAGAAGCGCTGTTTACAACAATGGTTACCACGTCAATATCCCGATGTCAACAGTTGGAACTCTGCACGCAGAAAAGCGAAGAACGCCAGTCTTCTGGGATGAAGTGGAGTGATGAAAAAATACGAGACAAGAGTTGATACAACAAGCCAACGAGAAGATTGAAGTGGATCGTTGATGGGATTGTAAATGGTTGGTAATTTCATTCATTTTCGAGATTATTTTCGATAGAGATACGCGCTTTTATGGTCTGTATGATGTTGTTTTGCAGATTTGAGAAAAATAAGCTTAAGAAGAGTGTTTATATTATGTGTGGCGTGGAATTGAAGAAGGGACAGAAAAGATGTGACTGCAGAATGAAAAGGGTTACATGGTATGATCATACTATTATGTCGAGATGCTACTGTTTGCAACGTTACTGAAAATTTGAAACTTTGCAAACTTATTTTCTATTGGTCCATCATTAATTGACTGCTTATTTCCAATGGGTTGAATAATGGTTGACTTTTCTTTTCTGTATTATATTAATATTAACTAAATCTCTCATATATTAGACAATAAAGTGGCGTAGCCGCGGAGGGGAATTCATTCAGCAAATAATCAAATTTTTATTTAGTTTTTGAGACTACGGCTGGTACTTTTCTGCTACCATTGCCGATATCTTTTCTTTTCATTATTTTTTTACGGATTCGACATGATATTTTGGATCTATCAATTTTTATGGTGACTTCTTAATTTATTTTCTTTCCGATTAATTTATTATTGAAGCTTCGATTGATGCAACTGTGAGATCGAATTGGATCTTATTCCTCGTTTTATTTATTGGTATTTATTCATCTTTTGATTTGATTGTCTCTACGGTTAATGGTTAGGTTGGTTATTTTCGCGAGATAAGTAATTTAATCATTGAATCGTCTGCTAGTTGGAATAGCAAATCCGTAATCGTTTGTGATTTTCATAAAAGTAGCACATGATATGAGATTTTCGGTTCGCAGGTGGGAAAATCCGCTATCATAAAGATGAATAATCTGAATTAAAATTAACCCGCGTGTGCATTAATATTCAGAATTTGGGTCTCTTAGATTGTAGTGCTGCCGGAACCAAACTCCTATGACCGTGTCTATGAGTGTCTTTCGGTTAGATAGTAATTAGTGACCGTGTCCTGATTACCAAAATTAGGAGGGATTGGTTACTTGGCGCGTGTCGGTAACTCCAACCAATTTATCAATGAATTAACGAGTCATCTTTGCATCTGTGATCAGTTGAGTAAATCGAGGTGGATATAATGAATTTAACTGGAACCTTTCTTTTACTTACTTTCAGATTCTTAGTTTTATTAGTAATTAGTTAAAATACCAACAACAGTCTTTTGTCGATTTTAAGAGAAGTAAATCAACCGTTCCCTGTGGAGACGATCCTGCTCACCCTATACTGGTTATAGGAAGTAGGTAAATTTATCTTTGGTGGTTTAACACCCACCAAATTTTGGCGGCGTTGCCGGGGAATGGTGTTAACTGATTTATTTCTTTTGAAACTTTTGTATATAGTTTTTTTTTGTTTGTTTGTTTTGTGTTGCCCTTGTTTGCAAGCCTGTTAGGTTACAACTACACGGGTCCTATGGTGAATCATGATCAGTATGGAAACCGGGTGAACAACTCTTATGAGGAGAGATATTATCCAAGTCGGCCGAACCATCAGGATTGGAGCTACACTTCATACCCATAAGAGTACAATTCAAGATGGAATGACCAATCCAATTCCAGCTATGGTGCCTCACAAACGTCTAAGGATTGGTCTACTTTCCAGCCGGCTAGTGAACAAGAATTACCAGTTTCTAATCCAGGTAATACTTTTGAAGAACTTATGAATATTTTTTCTACCAGTATTGCACAAATTATCCAAACCGAAATGATTCTGCTTCAAGAGTTGGTACAAGAGACTTCACAGTTCAGAGAAGATCATTTTGTTTGGGTTCAAAAATGCAAAGACAAATTGGTGCGTTGAAAACTGAAGTGGATCGGCTTCAGGAACAAAGGTCGAAAACACCCTCTCCTCTTATATGGTATGATGATGAAGATGATTGTCGCATGATTGATCCAACACCACAGATTGATGATGATGATGACAATGATGATCAAGAAAAAGGTGAAGAAATTCACCTGGGGTTGGAGAAATTAGTGGATGATGTGTCTAATCAAAAAGAAAGTCACTCGGAGGTAATCACAATTGCGGAGCCATTGGTGCCTATAATTTTTGACGTAACTATAGACGTGCAAACGAGCGAAAAAGAAGTAGTCTTCCCCCTTGACCACTACATAATGAACTTGGAAGTGAAGGCCCCTAATCCGGTTCTTATTTTCTTGGGAAGATACTTCACCAAAGTGCCTAGAGCCAAGGCGTTAATGATTCTACATCGAGATGAGATGGATGGCTCTCTTACTGAATACGCAAGGAAGAACAATGAAAGGAAAACTATTCCATTTGACAATAGATAGTCGAGATACCAATGTCTAACCAAAGACATTAAAGAAAAGCACTTATTGAGAGGAAACCCAATGTTTAAAATGTTTATTCATTACTTCTTTTTTATTATTGGATACAATTGATGAGTGGTTTGAAGGGTTATGGCCTTGTAAAGTTCAAATTTGTTAAAGAATGCTGTCGGCCTACTAAATGATGAAACAGTATGATCATACCACTCAGCAGTTTGGTGGCAGAAATTTTTATATTCAAATCAGTTTGGTTTGAGTGAAACAGTATGATCATACCGTTCGGCAGTTTGGTCTCTAGAAATTAAATTGTTGGGGTAGCTTCTACATCCATTTTGTGTCTGGTTTTTCATGAGTGAATATATTATTGGAGGCTTCCTAATCTTCAGAAAGAATATAGACCATACACGGACTTGTTTCATACAGACGGAGAAAGGGATTGATGTCTAGTACCACATCTCACAACAGTTTCAGGGAAGTGTTTTTCTACTTACTACTCTCAATGCATGCATATTAGTATTCTCATGAGCAGTATACATACATCAATCGTCGCAACCTCAAGTTGGCTCAAGACAAATTGAAGAGTTGGGAAGATGGAAGAAGATAATGGTTAGGGTCTCAAGTGAAGATAAAGTGTATCTAAAGACACAAAGACGCCCCTCTAGTGCCAATTATGAACTAATGCTTAACCAACATTGATGTGGAAGCAAGCTTTGACCTCGAAATGGTTGAAGAGACTTTGACATACGTGGAAGAATCAAGTGCGCTTTAGAGTGGCGGATGAAGAAAGTTGAGAAAGAAAGTGTACAATTAGTCTTGGTTCGGTGAAGCAGACTCACACCGGTAGAGACGACATGAGCGTAAGAAAACGAGGCGCTTTGTGAAGCTCCAGAGTTCAAGTACCTTATAGTGATGTTCAGTTCGAGGACGAAACTCCTTTAAGGGGAAAGGATGTAACATCTCGAATTTCCAGAAAAATGGTAAATTAGTAATTGGGTCTGTTTACTATGACCTAATTATTATTTAACCAATTACTTTGATTAAAAAGGGATTAATTAAATGTTTTGGAAATTTATGATAAGAAATAAAGGGATTTATTCATTTAATTAAATGATTTAATTGATGGCTATTTAAGGAAAATAATCACAATATTTCCCTTATAGCTACACACGCATCTTTCAGGTAAAAAAAGAGGAACGACGCCAACAGAGAAGAAACAGATGCAGAGTTTCCAGGAAAAAGGGAGAACGTAAACTCCAATCGCAGAGCCAATCCGTTCATCGTTTCAAGATGCTGTAGTAGAGAACAGTGATCACCGCAACGTAACGAAACTTTGGAAAACAATATCTCCTTTTTCGTAAGTTTTCAGTTTAGCCCTAGTTTTTGGTATTTTTCGGGTTTGATTCTTCAAAAGTTCGCATATTTTAATCCGTATCTCTGTTTCACAGCCATGAGTAGTCAAAACGATCGTCTTGGGGCATAGATTGTTCTAAAAATAGTTTCACAGCAAGTAATCCAGGTAATATTCAGTTTCACACACTTTTTTCATTTCAGGTAATTTTCAGTTTCACAACACTTTTTCAGATCAGCAATATCTTGATGGTTTTGGATCAGTTTTGCTGGCAATTAAGGTCAGAGGCTCTTCATAGTGATTAATTACGTTTTACAATATTTAGGTTGAGTTTTAGTGTTGTTCGTAGCAAGGATTCATGTTTATAGGTCGTTTTTTTATGCTATGTTATGTTATAGTATATTTAAAGCATGTTTTACTGTTGTTTATCTGTGATATCTGATGTTGATCATGTGGGGAAAGGGTTGGGAATTGATTTAGCGCAGAAAACTGAAGTTAGGGCCGTTCCGACTGAATGAGTGCGCATTCAGTGGGCAATGCGCACGCATTGCCCTGGAAGAACCAACCAGAATGTTGTAGAGAGCTCAATACGTGCGCATTGGCTCCTTTTTTTTTTTAAATAGTTGTGTTTTAAGTCCCAAGACTAGTTTTAATTGTTATTTCTTGATTTAATAACATTAAATGTGTTAGGAAATCAACTAGTCTACACAGTGGAATTTTAAAAAATTGATTTCTGATCCTAAGATCGACTTCATTTAATACAATAAACACGTTAAGTAGTTGGCGGTGATTACCTTGGTTTATCTAATAGATCGACTCTTTGACCGCCAACGGAGAGTAGTAGTGTGCGCGAGCCGTCCACGTGTCCGGCCTCTATCGATATCCACACAAACGCCTCTCCGGAATCCTTCTTGGATTGCTACTAGAAAAATCCGGTTGCTAGACCAGCCTTTTTCTCTCTCTAAAACTCTCTATTTTTCACAAGAACTAGCTCTTAGAATAGTGATGTACAAAAGAGCTAGCCAACCCCTTTCTTTTATAGTAGAAAGTGGTGCCCCAAAGCATCAAATCTGATTAGGAGAAGCTTTTTAGTAGATCGATGAGAAAGAAAAATATTTTCTTAATAAAATAAGGAAAACCATTTTGATTGATTTATCTCTTTTATTTTAATATCTTATATTAAATAAATCTAAGATATTGCCAATATCCTATATTGAATATCTTTAGCTCATTACCATAAATCTATTTTTCCAAAATCAATTAATATCCAATATTAATATATGGTGATCTTATTAATTAAATTGCACAATCCAAGAGTATCATATACACTAGCCATCTGCGCCCCATAGCCAACAAATTGGCATCCGGAATATTCTTTAATTTATCAATATAATTAATATCTTGCATTTAATTTATTCATAACAAATAAATACCATCATATTAATTTATTTACTATCACTATAACCGCATTTTAATCCGGTTACATGTTCTTACATGTGTGACCCAATAGACTTCCGAATATGTTGGCCGTAGACATAAAGTGCAAATTATGAAAATGCCCTTCATACCTAACAATCACGGGATAGCGTCTAGCAACACACCGTGACCCCCAATCATCGGAAGAGTCAAAAGCAATGACTACTACCTTTCATGTGAAACAGTTACCGTGTAAATTGAATCTTATCACTGTAATAATACCCATACGATCGTATCTCGAGTGTCGATACAACAATGATCGTATCCTATAATCTGGATATCATGCTCTCTCGGAATAACTCATTTACTCTCACTTTGCAAAGATTCACGAGAGCTAGACATTCCTTCTAAGAAGGCCATTTCGGATATTCACTCCTAATCATAAGACACACGATTTCCGGACGAACAAACATATATCCTACGCATGCTTCAATATCACACCCGAGCACCACCGCATGATCGCCCTATGTCTAGGGGAAACCTCAATGGTGTCAAAGCATGACAATCCACACCGTGATGCCATGAAGACTCCGGTCTCAGGATAATTACGCAACCGTCACATACTGCGACACTTAATGTAAGTGGGTCAGTCTAACGTATGCATTCTCTAATACACATCCACGTACAGTTCAAGTGTCTCTACACTTTGATGGACGAGATCTATCCTTATCTTTAATAAGACAGAAGCTCTAATACGTGCTAGTCTAACCATACCATCAATGTCCCGTTTGACAATACATATGACTAGAGACATTTAAGTACCAAACTTATCAATAGAGATCTCATCAACCATAATCAATATCATGGTTTCTCTATCACTGTTTAATACTAAGGATGTTATTATATATACATATTCAATAGCATGAAGATAAACATGATATATAATAACACAAGTGCTTTTAATAATCATAATAAAGTTATTACATGAACTAAATAGACTGTACCGACCCGACCCGGCCGGATCCGGTCCAACCCGATTGGGTTTAGGACACAATTTCAACAAAATAAACATCAACAAGTTTTGATTGAGTTTCTGATACGTTTAGTTCCGGCACTGAATGTACTCTTCCTAAGAGTTGAAGTTTGGGACCGTCGGAAGAGCATGATAGGTTTGTGCTTTGCTGAATTAGCATTCATCAATGTCTGTGTAATTGCTAGACCTTGTCCGTGTCTAATGGTCTAGGAAAGAGAGTAGTGAATGTGAGGGAGCTTACTTGAAAATACTTAGGTGGCTAGTTAATAACTAATAACAGACGTACTTGTGTAGGTAAAAGAATAAACATCATGTCATTCTTGGCAAGGCAGAAGTATATATCGCGATGTGTGGGCGCTCGGATAAAGTGAATAATTCCGTAAGTCTACCAGAATAGACTCCAGGTGCGGAATGTTGAAATATGTGTCCTAAACCCAATCGGGTTGGACTGGATCCGACCGGGTCGGATCATTTCTACTCTTTCTTTATGTTTATACATATATTAAATGGCTTTTCTGTTGTCATACATTTGTTCTTTTAAAAAACCAATTATGAATTGTTATATGATAACGTCCTTAGTATTAAACTGTGATAGAGAAACCATGATAGGCGATTATGGTTGACGAGATCTCTAATCACTTTATTAAGTTTGATACTTGAATGTCTCTAGGCTTATGTACTATTAAACAGGACATTGATAGTACGAACATGCTAGCACATATTAGATGTCTTTTATCTTTAAGGGTATGGATAGATCTCATCTATCAAAGTGTAGAGACATTTGGACTGTACGTGGACGTGTATTAGAGAATGCGTACGTTAGACTGACCCACTTACACTGTTAAGTGTTACACTATGTGACGGTTGTGTAGTTATCCTTAGGACCGGAGTCTACATGGAATCACGGTGTGCATGTCATGCTTTGACACTATTGAGGTTTTCCCTAGCCACGGGGCAATCATGCGGTAGTGATTGGGTGTGATACTGAAGCATGCGAAGTATACATATTTGGTCATCCAGGAATCTTGTACCCTATTAGTAGGGGTGAATATCCGAAAGGGCCTTCTTATGAGGAATGTATTACTCTCTTGAATCTTTGCAAAGTGGAAGTAAATGAGTTACTTCGAGAGAGAGCATGATATCCAGATTATAATATACGGTCGTTGATGTTTGACACTCGACATACGACCGTATGGATATTATTACAGCGATGAGATTCTATTTACACGGTAACTGTTTCACATGAAAGGTTGTAGTCATTGCATTTGACTCTTCCGATGGTTGGGGGTCACGGTGTTGCTAGACGCTATCCCGTGATTGTTAGATAAGAAGGGCATTTTCGTAATTTGCACTTTGTGCCTACGGCCAATATATTCGGAAGCCTATCTGGTCACACACATATGAACATCAAGTCGGATTAAAATGTGTTATAGTTGATAACCAAATAAGGAAAGAATTTATCTCATACTATAAAAAGTTATAGTGGTAAATTAATATGTTAGTATTTATTTATTATGAATAAATATAATACAAGATACTAATTATATTGATTAATTAAATGTACTTATATTAGATATGTATTTCGAAATATATATATATATATATAAAATGGTATACATGTATTTTGTAAATTAATTAATCATAGTATTATATTAATTAAAGAATATTCCGGATGCCAAATCTTTGGCTAAAGTTGGAGCCAATAATAGGTGTATAAGATACACTTGGATTGTGCAATTTAATTAATAAGATTATCATAATATTAATTGATTTTTGGAAAATAGATTTATGGTAATAAGATAAATATATTCAATATAAGATATTGGCAATATTTAGTTTTTATTTAATATAAGATATATTATAATAAAAAGAGATAAATCAATCAAAGTGATTTTCCATATTTTATTAGAAAAATGTTTTCTCTCTCATCAATCTACTAGAAGCTAATCCCAATCAGTTGGGGAGACAATAGGGGCGCCACTTTTCCTTATTTAAGGGATGCTTGACTAGCTCTTTTGTACATCACAATTCCAAGAGACTAATATTTTCTTGTCCAAAATAGTTAGCTTCTTAGAGAGAGATGTTTGAGAGAGAAAAAGTCGGTCTAGTAACCGAGTTTTTCTAGTAGCAATCCAATAGTGGATTCCGGCGAGGTGTTCGCGTGGATCACCGGTAGAGGCCGAACGCTTGGGCGGCTTCGTGCATAAACTACAACCGTAGATAAAGTGTCGATCCAATTGTATCAACCAATGTATTCTTTTGTCTAATTCTTTTATGCTTGTTGCTTAAACGAAATCGATCTTGGGAAAAAGGAAATCAAAATTTTGAATTCCGCCCCGTGTTGATTTCCTAACACGGAAGGACTTCGCGAATGAACAACTCCGTAAGTCTACCAGAATAGACTCTAGGTGCGGAGGGACTTCACCGAACGTGTACACTATCGGAGTCTACCATAATAGACCTCCTTGGTTATTGGTGATCCACCAATATGTTGCACCTACTCCGTGGTGAGTTACACTATGCATAGTGTCCTTGAATACTGATGTAACAAAGATAAGCTAAGCTAGAAACCATTAGTCACAACATGTTGATGAGAATGAAGTGAACCCTAATGTTGAGTCGGTCTCATAAAGATAACTTAATAATAATAATGTAAACCTTTTCGTTGTAGAACTTAATTATATGTTAGCTTCTCACTTTTGCTAAGTACATATGTACTTACTTCCTTTGCATGTTCCTTTTGTATGCGTTGTGGGTGAGAAGAAGAACAGGTTGACCAAGGATAGATGATGACTTCTGATGACGTTGATGCCATGAAGATGCTTTATTTTCCTTGTAGGGATTGTACTAGATTAAGTAGTAATTATTTACCTTGTAAGACAAGTGTAGTTTTTTTTTTTCCTTTGAGACATCGTACGTTGTAAAGTTATTCCGTTGTTGTAAGTTCATATTTCTATCGTTAGAATGGTTGTATTTATTCTTAGTAGCATTTATATTTTTATCCGTGTCTTTTTAGTTTCCGTTTGCTTTATTTTGATACGCCGACGTAGAGGCTTGCGTATAAGGTTGAATTTATTTAATGTTATACGTGTGAACGCGTTTTTCTGATAAGAAATTTCAGATCCAAAACGGGGCGTTCTGATGACACTGGATGCTAGCTCTTAGCACGATTAAATAATTCTCAAATGTTGAAGAAAATGAAAAACGACAATAATCCAATCTGTGTGCTCCTATAATTCCCTTTTGGCTGGCTTGAATTGTTGGTCTGAGTTGAATAAATTGTTCAAATCACATAGATCAATGAGTTGAATAAAGTGCGGTCAATGTTGGGTTCTTTCTTTTCTTTTCTTTTTTGAGTGGATTTATTTTTCATATCTAAGCTATCAATCAATAAATTTATATATAATTAGGAAAACGATAATAAATATTTTTTTCCCCTTTTTTTTTCCTTGGGTGGAGATAATAAATGTTATACTACTATCAAATTGAAACATTAGAAGAAACATTACTACTATCATATTATTCTAATGTTTGACATATTATATTATTTATTTTGTCTATTACGAAAAAAGCAAATGAACAAGAAAAAAAAAAATTTGCCGATTTACTCTATCTCCAACGGGCCCTTGGACCCGACTAAAAAAATTGCTTAATTTGTATTTATAAAAAACATATGGATTCTATTGGGAAAAAAATAGTTAAAAAACACAGTTACGGACACCCTGGTTTGTTGACTTGAAGCAGCTATTATCCCAAATTTGTTGACGTCTCCGTCCTCTACCCTCTCTTCGGTCAAAATTGTCGGAAATTTTTTGATGAATAAGAATTTAACAGAAATTGTAGAACACTTCAAGGCACGCAAAGCGTTATCTTTTAAGAGATGTTTCGTCCATCTCGAATGTCACTTAGGGATCAAACGAAAATCTCTCTCAGGATACAATGGAGGTGTTTGATTCAAACAAGAACAGTGACTTGTTTGAATTAAACCCGAAGACACTCAAAAATTTGGCTCTGATGATGCTGTAAAATATATGTCAGAATTCGTTTGCATTCGATTGTCTTTTATAGGCTGAAAGTACCCCATAAACGAATGTAGGTACTCCTTGTACGAAAGGGTAAGGTCGTATAAATTCGGATAAAAGCATGCAACTCTTGTATTTTTTGAGTTGCATCCATTCAAAGGTTCATGCATATCTGAAAATCCGAAATCGCCAAGATTTGGTGGGTCGTCAAACCACCAAAGATAAATCACCTACAGCCCCTATAACTACTATAGGGGAAGCAGGGGTCGAACCCACAGGAAATGGTGAATTTATTTCTTTTAAAATTTGTAAAATAACAATATTTTCGGTTTTTGTCTAATTTCCTAAGAAGAAAAGGAAAATACAATAAAGAAAAACAAATGAATAAAAGTTTCAGCTAATTAAATATTCCCTCTCAATTCCTACAATTGATCACTGATGCAAAGATTACACATTAAATTATTAATAAATGAGTTATAGTCGCCGACAATAGTCAAGCAACCAATCTTTCCTATATTCGATCAGCAGGACAATCGTCACTACTTATTCTCTAATTGTGTAGCACACCTGTCAACAATCGCCAGATTTTTTGTGAGAACAATTGCATTAACGTTTAGAAAAACATACTTTAGGTATTAACGCACATCGAGTTAACTTTAACCTAGATCACTTATTTTCACAACAGAAAATTCTACGGGCAACGAACCGGCAGTCAATATGTTGTTTACCACTTAAAATCAAATCTTTATTGACAATCACTTAGATTCGATTTTTTTGTGCTAGATCAAAATAATCGCTTAACTATCTGGCCTAAATAAACAAACAACATATTATGATCATTAATCGATGAAATCAGAAAATAAGTAAATATCAACAATTTAATCGAGGACTACAACCAATTCGATCTTACAATCACATAAGATCAAGGGGTAAAATCATCAATTAACCGGAGGAAGAACCTAACTAATTATTGTAATATAGAAATAAAATAATAATATAAAAGAAACAATAGCACCTTAACGATGAAAAAGAAAACAAGTTGCCGGCATGCCCAGCTTTCTGTTCCCGTCCCTCTCCCCTTTTCTTTTTTTCAATATAAAACCTATTCTAATGCTAATATTTCTGCTGCTCTCGTTAAAATACTACACTGGGCCGAGCCCAATTATTTTATTCTAATTACTTAAAAGGTCTTATGTAATAATAATAGGAGAGAATGAGAACAAAAAAATAAAATAAAATTACAAAATGAATAAATATAATATACTCTTTTTTTTAGTTGCAATAAGGACAAATAAATTCAGACGTACAAAATTACCTCTTTTATTAAAGGGACGTGCGCATATGCATTCTTCCGCTGCTTTAGGTTTCTTTTTCTTGTTTTTTTTGTTTTTTTTTTTCAAACACCCGTATCTTTTGATTTATAACTCCGATCATCGAAATTTTTCACCAAAATCCATATTTTTTTTGCTCTTTAATTTGTGCCTAAATACGATACCCTTCCGACGTAAATTTTGAAAGCCAAAAAAAAAAATTTCCATTAACCGGAGCGTTTTTATTTATTTATAAACGACCGTAACTTTTGATTTAGAACACCGATCATCAAAATTGTTTCACCAAAGTTCATGTTTTTTTTAATCTTCATTTTGAGACTTCATTTTGATACCTTTTCAACGTAGTATTTGAAAGCCGAATTTAATCGCATCATTTGCACTAACAAGGTATCAGTAAACAGTATCAATATCAGTATCAGTAAACATTATCAGGCTCATTTAAGGCTTAATTCAAGTGACTACTTCAAAACACACATATCTGGTTCATATACGGCTCATTTAAGGCTTAATTCAAGGGACACAATATCATATCTGGCTCATATAAGGTTCATATAAGACATACAATATCACTAACAGTATCATATAAGGCATACAATATCAATATCAGTATCAGTATCAGTAAACAATATCAGTATCAGTAAACAGTATCAGACTCACTTAAGAACAGAAAAAGATTACAGTACAATGCCCTTCTTGGTTACACTAATAAGAATGAGTGTGGTGCTGAAAGCAAAAACGTGCTGGCAATAGAGGGCGCTAAATAAATTACAGCCGTAATCCTTTTTATTTCTTTCACCCTACGGATTTGGATTTCCCACAAGAACACTAGAAACGACCTGACTAAAAGAAAAAGTATTGATTTCTTTCCGCGTCTCCTGCAATTGGATTAATAATCATTTGTAATCCTCTGTTTATTGAAATGATGAACCTTCTCGAAGATATAGTTGTCGACATCCTATTGAGATTGCCGGTGCAATCACTCCTCCGATTCCAATGTGTGTGTAAGCAGTCATATGCTCAGATAAGCAGTCCTCTCTTCAAAGAAATGCATCTCGCTAACGCCAAGTGTGAAGGTGATGATGAGCTTATCGTTGCCAACTGAAGATATAAAAGCGGTAAGAGGAATGTTCTGAGCTTTTATGATGATTACAAATCATTGGGACTAATAAGCAACAGACCTCTGATCACCTCAATTCAAGTCAAGTGTCGGCTACAACTCAAACTCAAACTGAAGATGAAGGAGTAATAAGGTGTTTGGAGAAATAAGGCGGCAAAAATTCAAATAATGTGAGAAGTAATCTGCAAACTTAAGGCTGTGAATTCAAAAATAAAAGGGTGTCTAGAGTAATGTGTGTGGATAATTTCGGATTCAAAATACAAAAACAAATAATTTCAGATTCAAATCCAAAGTTAGGTCAGAATGTGACACATTATCCATACTGAAATATGGTCAGAATATACGTGTTGAGAGTCCACACTGGTTGATTCTGACCATCTTTTAGGTAGAATGTTTGAAGTTTTCCAAACTCATATATAGTCAGAGCATCATTCTGACAAATATTGAGTCCGGAATACTCTAGACATTCAGACTAGAATTGGGTCAGGATAACAACTACAATATAAGAGTACCACTATTGAATCTGACTGAATTTCAGACAGAATATTAAAAGTTTTTTCCACTCAATTTTAGTCAGAATGTCTTTCTGACCGGTATTGAGTATGAAAATCATTCAAAACTCTGACTAGAATAAAATCAATATAATGATCGTATTCTGACTCAAATTGGATCAGAATGGTTGTTGTGCGAATTGACTATAAATTGGCTAGAATAGTATATATTTTCTGGACTCATTTACGGTCAGAATGCCAGGCATTTGGAATATCCAAACGAAGCCCACTCTCGGCTCTTGGTAAGTGTAAAACAACATTGGTGTGAAAAGATAGTCCATTTCTATAAGTTAAGTTTAACCACACTTGCCAATAGTATAGTCTGCGTTACTAATTTGAAGCATGAGTATCAGTTTATTATCACTTTGTTGAATCCTGTTTTAATAGAAATTAGGGAAATACCTGTTCAAGCTTTTGGTTCTAATCTCGTAAGAAGAGCGGTCGGGTTTCGGGGTTTGGATTTGATGTTGCTTGATGGAACTGGCACCACTTATTTATCTAAAAGCTCATTTAACTTTTCTTTTCTTTTTCTATCGTATGAAGAATTGGTAATCCTCCATGCATTTCACTTTTGACCGGTAAAGCATGATCTTTTTTTCTTTCTAAATTTCAATTATGGATTCTGAAATGGCAGCGTTCAATTCTGCAGGAGTCGTGAGAGAAATAGGGGAATATTCGTTCGGTGAATTTATTTGTCTTTGATGCAACTAAAAAATTGAAGCTGTATTAACACTTAATTAAGGGAGAAAAAGTGGACTATAAACTATTTTTTCCTAATAATAATAATAATAATAATAATAGTAGTGGTGGTGGTCTTCTATTAATCAAAATCCGATGTGACTTAAATGCGAAATCCACGGTTGGCTTTAATAGGCTTTGTCTTTTCTTCATGGGTCGGGAACTGAAATTCACGATTCATGAAATCTCTATTTTCTCCAATCTTTCACAAAACTTCCAAAAATGCTCTATAAGTCCGGAAATCTTCCATCTTCTCTCTCGAGCTTCCAAAACCTGAAAATCAACCAAAACATACCCGAAAAAGAGTATCTCCCGATGAAATAAATATAAAATAAGCACATAAAACTCCTCAAAATATGGACTCATCACTCCCCCACACTTAGAATATTGCTTGTCTTCAAGCAATGCACTCTCAATAGCAGAAAATAAGAAAAGAAAAATGCATGAACCTAAACCCTATATTAATGACCTAAAACTATATGAATGCAAAGCACCAAAAGAATTCCAATAAATGACGCCCGTCCAACTGTCTCATCAACCTTATGTTCCATAATGCAAGCCAAATGGTAATCAAGCAAGGCACACCACACACTAGGGTTCATACAACTAACTTTAACTCACTCGGTCGTAAACTTTAAAGTGGCAAAATAGAAGAGTCTCAACTTGTCCTCATGGGTAAAACTCTCAATATAATGCACAATTCACTCTCTCTCGAAAATGAACACACAACCAAGCATTACCATATATTTGCATATCGATCAAATCTCCACCACTCTGTATTCCAATCCATTGCATAAATAATGAGGTCTTTATAAAGGTTGTAACGGGGCTAGGGATTGAAAACAAGGTAGAGAAAAAGGAATATATGGGGCTAGAATGTCAAGGATAATGCATGAATAACCAAATCAATAATCACACAGTCACAAAAAATGAGTCCAACTGAAACGCACAACATGGCTCCAAAACATCACATCTTATAACTCAGAATAGAATTGCAAACAATACTTTCCAAAGAAGCTTGCAAAAAATGCGCGAGAACAAACTATTTCTTCAATGTACAAAACACTCATTCATTGTAAGCTCCTTTTTTTCTTTATTTTTATTTTTATTTTTATTTTCCTTTCTTTCCTTCTTTTTCATTTTTTTTCAAACTTTTTTTAGAGTAAATTGCAGATTTAGTCCCCTATCATTTCCAAAAAAGAGGAACTTAGCCCTCATCTTTGATTTTGGTTTGATCCGTCCCTTATCTTTTAAATCTTTTGCAACTTTGGTCCATTTAACAGTCAGTCAACAAAAAAACTGACGGAAAACCTGTGTGTATCCTTCACGCGCGGTTAGCATTTTAAAATATTTTAATCAATTTCCAAAAAGAAAAGTAATAAAAAAAATTATCTCATTAATGTTATTACCGTATAGCGTGTAAAACAAAACCATTCTTCCTACCGTCGTTTTTCGTTCATCTTTCTCAGCCTTAATGTAGCTCGAATTTAGGGGTTTAACCCCAATTTCATCTTCTTTAAATCATTCCTCTAATCTATATTGCAAATTACCAAATCGTTTTTCAAGATGAATGATTAGAGGAATGATTTAAAGGATGAAATTGGTGATAAACCCCTAAATTCGAGCTACATTATGGCTGAGAACAATGAAAGACTGAGAAAGATGAACGAAAAATGCGGGAGGAAGAATGGTGAAAAAATGTTTTGTTTTACACATTATACGGTAATAACATTAATGTGATAATTTATTTATTTTTTTGTAATTTTTTTGGGAAATTGATTAAAATAATAATATTTTTAAATGCTAAGAGTGCGTGAAGGATACGCACAGATTTTCCGTCAATTTTTTTGTTGACTGGCTGTTAAATGGACCAAAGTTGTAAAAGATTTAAAAGATAAGGGACCGGTCAAACCAAAATCAAAGGCTAAGTCCCTCCTTTTTGAGAAAGATAGGGGACTAAAGTTGCTATTTACTCCTTTTGTTTAAGATCTATTCACTTCTAGGTACTTCCTCAAAATTTCATGCAACTATTCATACAATCTCTTGACAATAGGTCAACAAAAGAGAGGATATCGTAAGAAAATGCCATGGGTTTATTTTCTGGAGTTCAAACAAAGAAAGGGTCAGGCTAGACGGGGCTCACTATGGGGTAGAATATATGGGTAGGCCAACAAAAGTGGGTCTAGAAGGGGTTAAATCCTAGGTGCCTCAATCACTTTAAGTGCACTGAACTAGAAAGTGTGGTCTCAAAATGCATGTCAATGCAAATTCTAGAATGACATTGGAAGTGTGGATACCACTCAAAGGAAAAAAATGAGCGAATGCGCTCTTTGGCTAGGTGAAACCTCACTTTTTAAGTGGCTTTTCGTTAGGGCTCAATGACTTTACCTCCAAAGTTCGCAAACAAGTGACCTAAGGTGAGTGTGTATCAACAAACGTATGTGTTTGCATCGATCAATTATCATTTGATTATCATTACTTCACACAAGATTTACATGAAAAAGTTGGTAAAATTCCATCAAAGGCATACTCGGTTCTATGAGGTCTTAATATGTCATAAATATGCAATTCTAATATGCAAATGCATGAAAAGCTCCCCCACACTTAAATCATACATTGTCCCCAATGTATGCTAAAAGTGGATGGAAGATGCAAAATATGCAATGACATGCAACTAATATGGTATGCATGATATACGAAAAAGTACTAATCTAAAGATGAAAAGAAAATAAAATGAATAAAAGGGATGAGAATACTTTACAATTCAATCCGTGTGGTGAAGGGCCAACGTCTTGGAGTGTCATCATCATTTCTATATTCAATTGCGTCCTGGGTGGTGCGGGAGGGAAAGATACTTGGAATGATTCTGAACTCGCTGATGTCGCTTGTGGATGAAGGAGAGAAATGGTGGCAATATGGGAGTTGGGTGGTAGTAGAAGTCGGGGGTGGGAAGTGAAAATTCTAGGTGAGAGAGGCATATCAATTTTTTTAAAGAATCACCCCCCTAATTCCTTAGGATCCCGACTCCATGGAAAAGTGAAAACCTCTTGATGGAAAAGTTGAGATTAGCTTTTCTTCAAATATTCCCATATGGTTGTGCCGCCTCACATGAACATCAAATAGACGTCTCCTATTTCTTCACATAATTCAATTTTTCACCTGCAAAACAGACAAAGGCCTCCACCAAAAATGCAAATCTCTCTTTATTCACTCATTCAACAAAAAACAAAACAAAATCATATTACCAAATTTATTTTAATTGTGTTGCCTCCCAACAAGCGCCTTTCTTTAATGTCTTTGGCTAGACATACTTACCTCAGCTGTTCATTGGCAAATGGAATAGTTTTTCTTTCATGATTATTCCTTGCATACTCAGTAAGCAAGCCATCCATCTCGTCTTCAGGAAGAATCAGTCGTGCCTTGGCTCTAGGCACTTTCGTGAAGTATCTTCCCAATAAAAGAAAAACGGGATTAGAGGCCTCCACATCCCAGTTCAAGATATAATGATCGAGTGGGAAGACCACTTCCTTCTTGTTCACTCGCATTTCCATAATTACCTTAACGCTTTTTGGCTTCAACGGCTTCTCAAATGTGACTTCCTCCGGGTGATTTTCTTCATGATTAGACACATTATCCGTTAACTTCTCCAACCTTGAGTGAATTTCTTCACCATTTTCTTGGTCATCAACATTATCGATCTCTGGTGTTGGATCAATCATGGGACATTCATCTTCATCATCATCTAATATAAGAGGAGAGGATGTTTGTAATCTCTGTAGCTTAAGCCGATCCACTTCAGTTTTCAGAGTGTCAATTTTCCCTTGCATATTCTGAACCCATGTGCTTTGCTCTTCTCTGAACTGTGAAATATCTTGCCCAATTTCTTGTACAAACTCTACATTACTTTGTTGAAGCTTCATCATCTCTATTTGGAGGTATCTGATATTGGTAGTAAGAGACTGCATCATGGCTTCAAGAGATTCATTTGAACTATGAATCGGACTTTCAAGTTCACTAGACGGCTGAGAATCGGACCAACCATAGCTCCAATCCGGATAACTTGGCTCACTACGATAACATCTCTCCACGTATGAATTATTGACCTGGTATCCATACATATCACAATTCGTCATAGGAGTTGTGTAATGGTAACCTGGCATGCTTGCAAACAAGAAGAACAAAAAACAGCACACAAAAAACTATATACAAAATTCTAAAAGAAATAAATCACTTAGAACCGTTCTCCGGCAACGGCGTCAAAATTTGGTGGGTCGTCAAACCACCAAAGATAAATCACCTACAACATCTATAGCTAGTATGGCGGAAGCAGGGGTAGAACCCACAGGGAACGGTTGACTTATTTCTTCTAAAATTTGTAAAATAAAAATATTTTCGGATTTTGTCTAATTTCCTAAGAAGAAAAGGAAAATACAATAAAGAAAAATAAATGAATAAAAGTTCCAGCTAAATAATTATTCTCCCTTAATTCCTACGATTGATCACTGATGAAAAGATAACTCGTTAAATTATTAATAAATTAGTTATAGTTGCCGACAATCGCCAAGCAACCAATTTTTCCTATATTCGATCAGCAGGAAAAGCGCCACTACTTATTCTCTAATTGTGTAGCACACCTCTCAACTAGGCCTGTAAACGAGCCGAACCCTACCGAATCATGGAATAGTTCGGCTCGAACATGTTCGAATACATGGCTCGATTCGGCTCGAAAATTTTCGAGCATAAAATATCAGGATTCGGTTCGGCTCGAACTTAAAAAAAGGGAAAAAATTCGGTACTATTCGGCTCGAACAGTTCGAATAGTTCGAACATGTTAGGTCCGAAAATTCAAAAATACCCAATAAATAATTCTAGTTCAAAAATACATGTCCAAAACCAAAATAATACATTACATGTCCCAAAATATAAATAACATGTCCAAAATGATCAACGCCCTATTCTAAAATATAACATAACATGTCCAAAAATACCCTGCAACTCTACGAGCCGAACATGTTCAAACATGATCGGCTCGTTTGTCCGAATATCAATTTCCATGGCCCTATTCTACGTTTGATGATACGAGCCGAGCCCCGAACCGAACTTTTTTGAGCCGAACACGCCGAATCGAATCGAATCGAACTTTAAGGCTCACTTACGGGCCTACCCTCAACAATCGCCAGAGGTTTGGCAAGAACAATGCATTAACGTTTAGAAAAACCTACTATAGGTATTAACGCACATCGGGTTAACTTTAACTTAGATCACTTATTTTCACAACAGGGAATACTACGGGCTACGAACGGCAAGCAATATGTTGTTTACCACTTAAAATCAAATTTTCATTGACAATCGCCTATATTCGATTTTGGTGCTAGATCAAAATAATCGCTTAATGACAGACCTAAACCTAACCTTGGAAACGGCGCCAGAAAGCTGACGGACATTACCTAGGCTATCTGATCCTAACCGGCAATGTACCGGGTCAAATTGTAGTGCTAGTCCGGTGAGTCGTCGTATTCCTCGGGAAAACATGGTAATTCTTTTAAGTGGGGTTAAACACCAAGAAGCTATTATTAACTCGATCTAAGTCGCAGTTTTATCAGTTTCCTCGGGTTAGATTATGTTAGATCAGTTAGATTAGTTAGTAATGTTAGAGTTAGATGTTAGTAAAACAGAAAATAAAACAAATAAATACTAATATAATATATATTTTTGGATCTAGCCAAGAATACTTTACTGAATCAATATCTTTTTAGTAAAAATAAATGAGACAGATCTTCCTTTATTCAAGGTGTAAATTATATATGAATCGGTGTACTCCTAAACTAGACAACTCCTCCTCACACGAGCGTATGAAATTGTCATTTGTCTCATCAACTGTCCAATGTCATCCAAAGCATAGGTCACTCCCGTTTTGTCATACGAGCAATGTTTCGGATCTTGATTAAAACAGATAAATTAACGTAATACGATCTTGAGCACAATTTTAATAAGATTTGTTTTTCTAGGACAAATCTGCCCCCGGGTAGGAAATCGGATTCCGTTGTCACGTTTTCACTCGGCCAATTTTACCCTCCGGTCTTTCTATTACGATCTCGTATTCTAATCGTGAGTTGTCAATTCATTAGATTACGTTAAAATAGAAAGAGATTCATTATAATCGGTTTTAATCATTATTACCAGAGTCGATCATTCATTTTACCAAAAGATTAACTAATTCAGATTCATATCTTGGCTAGATATATTTTTAGCTTAACATAGTTATAATAAACATCATAATATTAGAATAAATTACCGATTACAACTGTTGAATCGGGGTCAATTCCGCCAGATCTACAATCTTCGATAATTATTCTACCATTATAACGATACTATAACTACTTTATTTATATATAAAAACAACAAACATAATACTTGATAAAATTACCCGTTTATTGCAGATCTAAGTCGTATCCTCTGAAAATAGCAACTTCTTCAACACAATTTCTCGGATAATCCTTTCGAGCATTACAACGGTACTACTTTTATTTATAAAAACATATATACATACATAGACATATGTATATACGGGCCCAAACTAAAAAGATAGATGAAATATATATATACGGATGTATATATATATTTTGGGACGTGTGTGTGTGTATATATATATAGATATATCTATATATATATAAAGTGTGTACAAAAAAAAGAAAGAAAGAAGAAAGGGACGAAGAAGAAGAAAGGAGGAAATAGAAAAGAAGGGGCAATTGATCCATTCCATTTGCTTCTGTATATATAGACATATGGGGAGGCCGGACCGGTCCTGAAATGGAGCCGGATCGGTCCGGAATCATCATTACCAGATGACTCACTGGTTCTGGATCCTTCCGAATATATTTTATTGTAATAAAACTTCTAAAATTCATATCTTTAGTTGTAGACCTCCAAAAATCATGATTCAAACGTCAAAATTAAGCTCTCGGAAAATTCTTCAACTTTCATGAAGGACTCTTCTCCAGAAAACGCCTTTTTGATGGGTCATTCCCATTACGTGTCGTTTTGCGACATTTTCCTTAATACAAATCAATTAGCCACTTGACCACCATTTGAGTTGTAGAAGTCCGATTGACTTGATTCAAAATCCATTGGAAATATTTCTTGAAGATATACAACTTTTATTAAGGGAACTTCTTCAGAAAATGTCGTTTTGATGAGCCATTCGTATGTCGAGTCTTTTACGGGATTTCTACTAATCCGAATTGATTAGTCAATTGACCATAACTTGAGTTGTAGACCTTCAATTGATGTAATTCAAAGTGCGTTGGAAAGCTTATGTGAAGATCTACAACTTTCATTAAGAAGTCATCCCCTGAAAATGCCTCTAAGCTGGGTCCAATCTCCGTCGAAAATATGTAACGATTTAAGTACTTAGAAAATTTGCTCCGTTGAACTTATAAACTTGTGGCACCTTCTTCTAATCCTCTAAACACATCTTTTAGACTCAAAACATGTCGTTACGTGGAATCTTGGTCAATATATAATCCTGCAATGAACCACCAAAATACCAAACGTAAATCCGACACGACACTCCGGTTACTAAACCGGTACAAAATCTATAAAAATACAATAAAAACACGATATTTTACATAATAACTACCACTAACATACTTAGATAAATCTAAGGGATAATTGACTTAAATTTGTACAATAATGCTCAAAATGGTATCAATATTGGGGTAAAATGTCGTAATAATGATCATAAATTTATCTCTCATCACAACCCCCTACTTAGCTTTTGGTCGTCCTCGATCAAAACAAGCGATAAAACAAAATGAATAAGAGATAAATTCATGAAGATAGAAGGTATAAGAGACAACCGATGTTGCAACCGTATAAAATTACAACCAGAGCGTTAACCTTAATATAAATGTATAACAGAGTGTGTGTGACAAGCCTTTTCAATTTCCACTATCCTCTCTTGAATAATTCAAGCAAACGCACAAATATCCATTCGAGATAGTCCTAATGACTTTCCTAGGTATAAAGCGAGAAATGATTCCACACAAAGTTCTTCCGAGTACTTATTAGGATAATCCCTAAAGCATATCATTCAGTTTATACTGGGGATAGTCAGAAGATAACTAAGTTTTCAACCACGCTTAAATTTTTTATTTTTTATTTTTTATTTTTGAATTTTTTCTTTTGATGAACTTAATTTCACATATGTAGCATATGCCTTCATTCCCAAAGAATAGGGCGCTTTCGTGATAACACCCTAGTGGACTACTATCATCAGGCAGTCGGGAGCTTTTAAACCTCATAGTGATATAGGAAGTTTCGTGATAACACCCTACTGCACTCAAATCATTGGTAGCTACAACCGACATATAAATATTTCATCTTATTTATTATTATTATTATTTTTTTGTTTTTTGTATTCTTCCTTTCATTCCACTTAACTTATATCCTTTCTATCACATTCAAACCTTCAGATATTCACAGTACACGTTCAAAAGTTAGGTACTAAGTTACTGTTATTATCTAGAATAACCACTAGGATACTAAATGGATACAGTTTAAAATTTTCCGCTTCAATATCAAAGGCTTACGTGAAGGAATTCATGTTACACAAATATATTTGGAATTACAATGCACTTACGGTTCACGTTGGTTATACACATCCAAATTGATCATTACATCTCTAAATCCATGAAATATATACCTTATACAGTTTATTTTAATCAACTAAATAATGCTCGAAAAAAATCGAAAACTAAGGGATTTATTGATACAAAATAAACATTAATGCCATTGCTAGACCAACGACTCCACTCCCCACTTACGAACTTACATTGTCCTCAATGTAAAGTGAGTGTAAATAAGTTGTTGGGAAAGCAATGGTGCACAAAAACAAGTCAAAACAAATACTCGGATGTATATCATCTTATTAAACAAGTCAAAGATAATGCCTAGCTACGAAGAAGAACATGCACATGTGGCAAATTGAACGAATCATTTGCTAAGGATCTTTTGATTGAAAAAGGATTTACTACTTTTTCAAAACTTGTATGTATGTATGTATGTATGTTCATTCAACTGCAACCGTTTGCTTCCAACAGGAACAGTGCACAACACTGGAAAATAAAAAGAAGAAGAAGAATGAAGAATATGGTGTTAATTCTCCTCAAATATGCTGGTGTGTGCTTTGATTAAGTCATCTCATTTGTTTTTAGGTAATGGTTCTTCCTCTTCGATTTCGGAGATTGATGAGCAAGATCAAGAAGAAGTGGCTATGTGTTTGATGATTTTATCTAAGGATTATAGTAACTGGGGTGGGGTGAATTCAATTGTAGAATCTTCTGACAATCAATCTGATGTTTCAGAGACTAAATCATCTTCTATTGAGACGAAAATCGCTCGAAATCCCGTCTTTGTTCAAGTTGTTACTCCAGAAGCTAATAAAATGGATAGTAAAACGGAGGTTAATAAGCAAGAAAGCTCTGATTCAGGTTACTATTAGGATGAATGTGTTGAAAAAGGCGAACCGGATACGTTTTTTGAAGGATTTTTCAAGAATGTAGCTGTTTATGAAGCCAATAACAAGTGGCCTAATGTGATTGAACCCAAGAACAAGAAGAGACCTAAAAGAAATGATCCTAAAGAAAAAGTAGTATCGAAACTTGCTCCGAAAAGAAGTAAATATGAGTGCTTGAACTGTAAGAAGATATTCAGCTCATATCAAGGACTTGAGAGACATAGACCTTGCAACAAAAAACTGAAAGGAGAGTCCTTTTGAGCCTGACATCGACGTCGATCGATCGATAATGATAATCGATACATCGACATCGTGTGCGTATCGACGTCGACATCGATCGCGATATCGATATCGATCTCGTGTGCCTTAATGCAATAAATAGGCCTTGTTCATAGGCTTACTGTGTGCCTTGGCGTGCTGAGGCTTTTGATCTACATTGTATCATCATGTAATAGATAGGCCTAGTTCATAAGCTTACTGAACTTGTAATTCAGCACCTTGTGAATTCCGGGCATGATAATTTAGTTCTTTGAACTTGAATATCCTTCTTCTAATTTGGCTGATAGTTCAGATTGTTTCAGACTTGTATTGATCTTCTATGTATTACATTTTAGTCTGATGTACCTATTATACTAAATCTATAGTCTGTTGTATTGATCTTCTATGTATTACCTTTTAGTCTGATGTACCTTTTAGGCTTAATTCAAGTGATTAACTACTGAACCTGCATGTTATAAACACCACACCTTAATCAAGTTAATCTATGCTATTCCTTTTATCAATCAAAACAACATAAACTTGACATAAGCTTAATAGTTAATCACTTGAATTAAGTCTTAAAAGAGCACGATACATCGATATCGATCGATACTAATATCATTTCGACATCGATATCATTTTAGTGTAAATGTTGCGATTAAATTCGGCTTTCAAATACTACGTCGAAAAGGTATCAAAAGAGGTCTCAAAATGAAGAAAAAAAATATGAACTTTGGTGAAACAATTTTGATAATCGGTGTTCTAAATCAAAAGTTGCGGTTGTTTATAAGAAAAACGCTCCAGTTAAAACAAATATTTTTTTGGCTTCAAAATTTACGTCAAAACGGTATCGTATTTGGGCTCAATTTAAAGGGCAAAAAAAATGTGAATTTTGGTGAAAAAATTTCGATGATCGGAGTTGTAAATCAAAAGTTACGTATGTTTGAAAAAAAAAAAAAACAAAACAAAAACAAAGACATACCTGAAGCAGAAATGAAGCGCTTGAAGATATACGCGCGTCCTTCTATAAAGGGGTAATTTTGTCCGTCTGAAATTATTTGTCATTTTTACAACTAAAAAAAGGAGTGTGTCCTATTTATTCATTTTGTAATCTTTTTTTTTTTTGTAATTTTCCCTCAATCTCTCGAAAACCTATTCTAATGCTAATAGTTCTGCTGCTCTCGTTAAAATACTACATTCGGCCCAGCCCAATTATTTTATTCTAATTACTTAAAAGGTCTTATGTAATAATAATAATAACAATAATAATAATAATAATAATAATAATAATAATAATAATAATAATAATAGTGGTCTTCTAATAATCAAAATTCGATGTGACTTAAAAGCGAAATCTACGGTTGGTTTTAATAGACTTTGTCTTTTTCTTCATTGGTCGGGATCCCGACATAGGCGAAAAATGAAATTCAGGATTCTTGAAATCTCAATTTTCTCCAATCTTTCACAAAACTTTTAAAAATGCTCTATAAGTCCGGAAATCTTCCAGCTTCTCTCTCGAGCTTCCAAAACCTGAAAATCAACCAAAACATGCCCAAAAAAGAGTATCTTCCGAGAAAATAAATATAAAATAAGCACATAAAACACCACAAAATATGGACTCATCAGCATATCCCTTCATGAGCTAATGAATGTATCCGAAAACCCCGTTTCGTTGAGATAACATTAATTCGTACGGAAACTCGCATGCGAACGATAATCAAAATATTTATTTATGAAAAAATATCTAACAATTTCCCCTTATTTTTTCAGAAAACATTTTATATGTAAAAAACAATTGTATGAAGCGGCTGCATCACCTAATGTGATTGCCTACGTACCCTTTTAGGGATCAAACCACCGTAGTTCATGCAGACACGGACTAAGCATCATCGTAGGAAATCATACATAAATGGAAGTAGCTTTTGGTTTTGAACTTCCACTTAGTGTAAATAACTCAAAGTTTCATCAGGGTGCTATGGTGAACGCATCTTGAACCAAGGACCCCATCGTGATGTAACCGGAGTTATCACACATACTACTCCGATAAAAGAGTGTCTCTTTATTCCAACACATTAATGGCCATTCGTTATTTCCCGAATTTCATAAGTGCTCTAGAGACGATCTGTATCTCATAGGAAGCGGCCTGACTTCCACACTCACATAGGTAAGTCCATTAAAAGTGATACTGCGTGTCACTTTCTCCAATAATATATAGGACTTATTAAGAACTATATTCAACCTTTACCATACGGTATTTACTCACACTAGAGATTCCATGAATGATATTTATTAAATACTCTAGTGTCTCGCTCTAGTTAGACTTTAACTTGTTAGTACCCTTTGAACTTTGTTTATATTTCAAAACATAAGTAGGGTTCCCGTCAAGGCTAACTAATGTTTCATAGACCTTAATCCCATCCCTTTCGTTGTTTTTGCAATTATATCTCTAGCCAGTCCTTTTGTGAAAGGATCTGCTAGGTTATTCCTTTACTCTACATAGTCAACAGAGATTAATCATTGTTTAAGTAATCCACGAACAGATTGATGTCTCAGACTAAGGTGTCGTTGCTTACCATTGTAAGTCTTACTTGCTACTGAATACAAAGTAGCTTTATTATCACAATGTATCATTACTGCTGGAGATGGATTTTCCCACAAAGGATTATCAATCAATAAATTTCTCAGCCATTCCGCTTCTTTACTTGCATCTTCTACAGTAATAAATTCTGCTAACATAGTCGAACGAAACACAAGTTTGTTTCTTCGAACACCAAGATACGGTTGCACCTCCTGAGGTAAAAATCCAACATGTGGAGGATTTAGAATTCGATTCTATGTTATTCCAACTTGCATCACTGTCCCTTCAAGCACAGCGGGAAACCCACAATATTGTAATCCGTAATCAATTGTTCCTTTCAAGTATCTCAAAAGTCTAGAAATTGCATTTCAATGTTCTTTTCCTAGATTACTTGTGAAACAACATAATATACCAATTGCATATGCAATATCAGGTCTTGTGCAATGCATAGCACACATAAGACTTCCTATCACACTTGCATATTGTAACTGGTCATAGAATCTACCGGTATTTTCATTAACTTGATACTAGGATCCATGGGTGTAGATGCAGGTTTATGGTCCATATGACCATACCTTTTGAGGATATTTTCAATATAATGAGATTGATTTAATGATATACATTCATCTTTTCTCATTATTTTGATTCCTAAGATCACCTTCGCTTCCTTCAAATCCTTCATATCAAAGTTAGCTTTCAATAATTTCTTGGTCTCCTTTATGGATTCTAAATTCGGACCAAAGATGAGCATATCATCCACATATATACAAACAATGATGCATGCTCCATTTCTATATGTAGAGTAGATACATTTATCAGCTTCATTAACTCTGAATCCATTTTCCAGTGGTACTTTATTAAACTTTTCATGCCATTGCATAGGGGCTTGTTTGAGACCATAAAGAGATTTTACCAATTTGCAAACCTTCTTTCTTGACCCGGTAAAACAAATCCCTCAGGTTGTTCCATATATTCTTCTTCCTCTAAATCACCATTTAGAAAAGCCGTTTTCACATCCATTTGATGGACAACTAAATTGTGAATCGAGGCAAGAGATAGCAACACACGGATAGATGATATCCGTGCCACATGGGCATATGTATCAAAATAATGTATGCCATGACGTTGTTTAAAGCCTTTATTCATAAGGCGGGCTTTGTATTTGTTAATGGATCCATCTGCATTCAACTTTTTCTTGAAGATCCATTTACAACCGATTGGTTTAGAATCACGAGGTAAATCTACTAATTTCCATGTCTGATTTGACATTATCGATCTTATTTCATCATTGATTGCTTCTTTCCAAAAAACAGCATCACGTGATGAAATGGCTTCTGAATATGTGACATGATCACTATCATTATTCATCATTAACTTGGTTTGGTGTGTAATATTATTTACATCACCTTCAAGCAAATATGTCACAAATTGAGGACCAAAGGATTTTTTTGTCCTTTGTCTTTTACTTCTCCTTGGTTCTAAATCAGATTATGGTTCCGCTGATGTATCATCAAGTGATTCATCGTTAACTCTCTTGGAAATGTTACCATTTTTCCCAGATTGCACAGAAGACGACTTATATCTATGTTCAAAAAATTCTGCATCATTTGATTCAATAATTTCAAAAGATTCTAATTTTAGAAATCTATAAGCCGTACTATTTTTTGCATAACCAACAAAAACACATTTATAAGTTTTACTTCCTAACTTAGTAATCTCAGGTTTTGGTTTTCTTAAATATGCAAGACATAACCAAACCTATTAACGACTAATATTAGGTTTCTATTAAACCACAACTCATAAGGTGTTTTAATAATCTTTTTCTTCGGAATCCTATTAAGAATATAACATGCGCTTAAAAGTGCTTCACCCCACCATTGATCAGATAAACCAGAACTGATTAACATGCAATTTACCATGTCTATTAAGGTTCGGTTTTTCCGTTCAGCCACTCCATTCGATTTTGGTGAACATGGTGGAGTAAACTCATGGACAATACCATTTTCTTCATAAAATTTTATTAATTCTGTTACTTGGTATTCTCAACCTCTATCAGAACGTAAAGCCATAATTTTCCGGTTCAATTGGTTTTCAACTTCAGCTTTAAAGATTAGAAATTTACTTAACACTTCATCTTTACTTTTAAGCAAATAAACATAAGCATATTTTGAGAAACCATCTATAAAGGTCACAAAATATTTATGTCCTCCTCGTGACACTTTGCTATGCAAATCAGAAATATCTGAGTGTATAAGACTAAGTAATTCAGATGTGCGCTCTATAGATTTATGTGGTTTACATGTCATTTTTTCTTGAACACATATATCACATTTATCAACATTATCATATGTGCATTTCGAAATAATGCCTAGATTTTGCATGTTTTTGATAGACTTGTAATTTACGTGTCTTAATCTAGCATGCCATAAAGATAAGGAATCAACAACATAAGCAAAGTTATTTTTTATTACATTCATCTTAATCATCCCATTACAAGAATAGCATTTACCAATAAAAATATTGTTTTTAGATACAATCAAATTATCAGATTCATACACAAGCTTGATGCCTGCCTTGTTGATGCGATCTCCAGAAATCAGATTCTTCGTCATTTCAAGAAAATGAAGAACTTCTGCCAAAGTGAGATTTTTTTTCCTGAAGTGAATTTCAGTTCCACCGTTCTAATCCCAACAACTTTGGCACAAACATCATTTTCCATTTTGACCTCTCGTCCATCGGTGCATTCCATGTAAGTTTTGAATTTAGATCTGTTATGCTCACATGGATTGTAGCCTTGGTATCCAGCCACCAACCTTCTTCAACTCCAATTGAGTTGGCTTTTTCCACAACAGCAGCAAAGTTGTGATCACTTTTACCATCTGCAACATTCACATGGTCTTTGTTTGCTTTTACATTCTTCGCCTTCTCGTCTCTTATTCGAACTCGGAATTCTCGGGCTGTATGACCAGGTTTTTTTGCAATAAAAGCAATCACCCTTGAACTTTTTCTTGGAGGATTCTGTATGATCCTTTTTAGGTCAAGTCTTTGTGCTTATTGTTTCCTGATTGGAGGCCTTGAACCATGTTGGCTTTTTCTGCCTCATGTTCAGAATTTTCCCTCTTTCTAGAGTCTTCCTCAATATGAAAGGGATTCCAAGGTATGCTTGGTTTCATAATGTTTTAGTTTCTTTTTATAACCATTCCAAGATGTTGGCAATTTAGCAATAATTGCTCCAACTTGGAATGGTTCAGGCAAGTTAATCTCAGCATTTTTCAGATTAGCAACAATGGATTGTAATTCATGAACTTGGGTAAGAACAGAATTATCATCAGTCATTTTGAAGTCGAAATAGTTACCAATCAAAAAATTCTGATTGCTTGCCTCTTTAATGCGATACTTGTTGTCCAGCGCCACCCATAAATCTTTTGTTGTCTTGATTGTCCTGTGTCCATTGTAAACTGAGTCTGACAACGCATTCAAAATGTGTCCCCTGCATATGAAGTCGCCATCATTTCGCTTCTTTCTTTGTTCCTGCAACTCCATCTTCTGTTCATCAGGATCATCCTCGTTCTCCTCAGGAATTGGTGCAAGTTCATCACTCAAAATGTATGATAGTTTGATTGTTGTCAAGAAAAACAGAATTTTCTCTGGCCAACAAGTAAAGTTGTGCCCATCAAAATGATCAAGACGAACCAAATCCTGATTCATGACTTGGATCGATGGTGCCATAGATTCATTCATTGTCAAATCCTTAAATGAAGACATCTCTTAAAACTGTTGGAAAGTTTTTGATGAATAATGATTGACCAAAATTGTAGAACACTCCAAGGCATGCAAAGTGTTATCTTATAAGAGATGTTTCGTCCCTCTCGAATGTCACTTAGGGATCAATCGAAAATCTCTCTCAGGATACAATGGAGGTGTTTGATTCAAACAGTGACTTGTTCGAATCAAGCCTGAGGACACTCAAAAATTTGGTTTTGATGATGCTGTAAAAGTATATCAGAATTTGTTTGCATTCGTTTGCCTTTTATAGGCTGAAAGTACCCTATAAATGAATGGAGGTACTCCTTGCACGAAAGGGTAAGGTCGTATCAATTCGGATAAAAGCATGCAACTCTTGTATTTTTGGAGTTGCATTCATTCGAAGGTTCTTGCATATCTTAAAATCCGAAAATGCATATCCCTTCATGAGCTGATGCACGTATCCGAGAACCCCATTTCGTTGTGATAACATTAATTCGTAAGGCAACTCATATGCAAATGATAATCAAAAAATTTATTTATGAAAAAATATCTAACAATTACCCCCTATTTTTTCAAAAAACATTTTATATGTAAAAAACAACTGTATGAAGCGGCTGCATCACCTAATGTGATTGCCTATGTACCCTTTTGGGGATCAAGTCACCGTAGTTCATGCAGACACAGACTAAGCATCATCGTAGGAAATCGTACATAAATTGAAGTAGCTTTTGGCTTTGAACTTCCACTGAGTGTAAATAAGTCAAAGTTTCATCAGGGTGCTATGGTGAACGCATCTTGAACCAAGGACCCCATCGTGATGTAACCGGAGTTATCACACATACTATTCTGATAAAAGAGTGTATTTTTATTCCAATGCATTAATGGCCATGCGTCATATCCCGAATTTCATGAGTGCTCTAGAGACGGTCTGTATCTCATAGGAAGCGGCCTGACTTCCACACTCACATAGGTAAGTCCATTAAAAGTGATACCGAGTGTCACTTTATCTAATAATATATAGGACTTATTAAGAACTATATTCAACCTTTACTATGCGGTATTTACTCACACTAGATATTTCATGAATGAGATTTATTAAATACTCTAGTGTCTTGCTCTAGTTAGACTTTAACTTGTTTGTTCCCTTTGAACTTTGTTTATATTTCAAAACATAAGTAGGGTTCCCGTCAAGGCTAACTAATGTTTCATAGACCTTAATCCCATCCCTTTCGTTGTTTTTGCAATTATATCTCTAGCCAGTCCTTTCGTGAAAGGATCTGCTAGGTTATTCCTTGACTCTACACAGTCAACAGAGATTACTCCTTGTTTAAGTAATCCACGAATAGACTGATGTCTCAGACTAAGGTGTCGTTGCTTACCATTGTAAGTCTTACTTGCTACTGAATACAAAATAGGTTTAATATCACAAAGTATCATTACTGCTGGAGATGGCTTTTCCCACAAATGAATATCAATCAATAAATTTCTCAGCCATTCCGCTTCTTTAATTGCATATGCTAATGCAATAAATTCGGCTAACATAGTCAAATCCAAAACACAAGTTTGTTTCTTCGAACACCAAGATACGGTTGCACCTCCTAAGGTAAAAATCCAACCAGTGGTGGATTTAGAATTCGATTCCTATGTTATTCCAACTTGCATCACTGTACTCTTCAAGCACAGCGGGAAACCCACAATATTGTAATCCATAATAAATTGTTCCTTTCAAGTACCTCAAAAGTCTGGAAATTGCATTCCAATGTTTTCCTGGATTACTTGTGAAACGACATAATATACCAACTGCATATGCAATATCAGGTCTTGTGCAATGCATAGCACACATAAGATTTCCTATCACACTTGCATATTGTAACTGGTCATAGCATCTACCGGTATTTTTCATTAACTTGATACTAGGATCCATGGGTGTAGATGCAGGCTTATGGTCCATATGACCATAGCTTTTGAGGATATTTTCAATATAATGAGATTGATTTAATGATATACATCCATATTTTCTCATTATTTTGATTCCTAAGATCATGTTCGCTTCCCCCAAATCCTTCATATCAAAGTTAGCTTCCAATATTGCTTGGTCTCCTTTATGGATTCCAAATTCGCAAAGATGAGCATATCATCCATATATAGACAAACAATGATGCATGCACCATTTTTATATGTAGAGTAGATACATTTATCAGCTTTATTGATTGTGAATCTATTTTCCAGCAGTACTTTATTAAACTTTTCATGCCATTGCGTAGGAGCTTGTTTGAGACCATAAAGAGATTTTACCAATTTTCAAACCTTCTTTTCTTGTCCCGGTAAAACAAATCCCTCAGGTTGTTTCATGTATACTTCTTCCTCTAAGTCACCATTTAGAAAAGCCGTTTTCTCATTCATTTGATGGACAACTAAATTGCGAATCGAGGCAAGAGATTGCAACACACGGATAGATGATATCCGTGCCACATGGGCATATGTATCAAAATAATCTATGCCATGACGTTGTTTAAAGCCTTTAGCCACAAGGCGGGCTTTGTATTTTTTAATGGATCCATTTGCATTCAGCTTTTTCTTGAAGATCCATTTACAACCGATCGGTTTAGAACCATGAGGTAAATTTACTAATTTCCATGTCTGATTTGACATGATCGATATCATTTCATCATGATTGCTTCTTTCCAAAAAACAACATCACGTGATGAAATGGCTTCTGAATATGTGACAGGATCACTATCATCATTCATCATTAACTTGGTTTGGTGTGTAATGTTATTTACATCACCTTCAAGTAAATATATCACAAATTCAGGACCAAAGAATTTTTCTGTCCTTTGTCTTTTACTTCTCCTTGGTTCTAAATCAGATTGTGGTTCCGCTGATGTATCATCAAGTGATTCATCATGAACTCTCTTGGAAATGTTACCAGTATTCCCAGATTGCACAGAAGACGACTTATATAAATGTTCAAAAAATTCTGCATCATTTGATTCGATAATTTCAAAAGATTCTAATTTTAGAAATCTATAAGCCGTACTATTTTTTGCATAACCAACAAAAACACATTTATAAGTTTTACTTCCTAACTTAGTAATCTCAGGTTTTGGTTTTCTTACATATGCAAGACATACCCAAACCTTTAAACGACTAATAATAGGTTTCCTATTAAACCACAACTCATAAGGTGTTTTACAAATCTTTTTCTTCGGAATCCTATTAAGAATATAACATGCGCTTAAAAGTGCTTCACCCCACCATTGATCAGATAAACCAGAACTGATTAACATGCAATTTACCATGTCTATTAAGGTTCATTTTTTCCATTCTGCCACTCCATTCGATTCTGGTGAATATGGTGGAGTAAACTCATGGACAATACCATTTTCTTCACAAAATTTTATTAGTTCTGTTACTTGGTATTCTCCACCTCTATCAGAACGTAAAATCTTAATTTTCCGGTTCAGTTGGTTTTCCAACTTCAGCTTTAAAGATTAGAAATTTACCTAACACTTCATCTTTACTTTTAAGCAAATAAACATAAGCATATTTTGAGAAGTTGTGATCACTGTTTCCATATGCAACATTCACATGGTGTTTGTTTGCTTTTCCATTCTTCGCCTTCTCGTCTCTTATTCAAACTCGGCATTCTCGGGCGGTATGACTAGGTTTTTTGCAATAAAAGTAATCACCCTTGAACTTTTTCTTGGAGGATTCTGCATGACCCTTCTTAGGTCCAGAGTTTTTGCGCTTATTGTTTCCTGATTGGCGGCCTTGAATCATGTTGGCTTTTTCTGCCTTATGTTCAGAATTTTCCCACTTTCTAGAGTCTTCCTCAATACGCAAGTGACGTATGAGGGATTCCATGGTATGCTTGGTTTCATCATGTTTTAGTTTCTTTTTATAACCATTCCAAGATGTTGGCAATTTAGCAATAATTGCTCCAACTTGGAATGGTTCAGGCAAGTTAATCTCATCATTTTTCAGATTAGCAACAATGGATTGTACTTCATGAACTTGGGTAAGAATAGAATTACCATTAGTCATTCTGAAGTCGAAATAGTTACCAATCAAAAATTTCTGATTGCTTGCCTCTTCAATGCAATACTTGTCCGTTGTAACGATGGAGATCAATGGTTTGAGTTTATGGTTAACGTTTTGTAACAGATACATTTGTATTTGATGACTATAATAAGTCTTTGATGATGTGATAGATGCAGCCTGTGTTACTTTCGATCGTTTTAGTAGTTGTTTTAAGTATCCGAGTTAGTCGTTTTACCTTCCGCTTGTTCTCCGATGTCTGCTTACGTGTATAATTAGATTAAAATTTAATTGTATGCGTACCGGACATTCCTTTCCAGATAGGGACTCGATATCCGGGACAGTTGCGTCACAAGTAGTCATAAGCTCACATATTAAGGATATGAGTTAATCCATTAATTTGAATTCCAAAATGACTAAAAAACTCTTAGTCTTTAATAAATAAATTGTTGTATTTATTCTGTCACTCCTTAATAACTAAGGATAAATGTAAGAAAAACAAAATAAATGCTGTATTGGAAATGTAACTTGCCCAACCTTATGATGTTATCTCTCCCTCTATTGGAGACTTGATTTAACAAAAGTGGGTTCCAGCAAAATATATCTATATATATATACTCCTTCCGTCCCATTTTTTTTTTTTGTCGTGTTTGACTTTTCAAAAAGATTTTGACTAGCGTATTTAATTCTTTGAATCTCATTAATCGATCCAATATTTTTACATATAATAAAGTATTACTTAAATAACATAAATGTAAAAATATTAGATTATTTAATAAGATTCAAATATTAAATACACAGGACAAAATCTCTATAAAAAATCAAACATGACAAATAAAATGGGACGGATGGAGTATTTAACAACGGTTATTTTTATTCTTTTTAGTGGGAAAGCGGTTCTTTTTTTCTTTCAAAAAAAAAAAAAAAAAAAAAAAACAATCGAGTGGGAAAGCGGTTCTCTTTTTTTCTTTCTAAAATAAAAATAAATAACAATCAAATTGACCATGTAATTTGAGTCAATTTTTTCTGCCCGCTATATATGCCCAACCCGCCCTGCTCCCACTACAAATACACCTGCTAGTATCTTTGTCTTGGATACAGAGAAAAAAGCCATGGATATCCTTACCATTGCAGTGTGGTTACTCCTCACCTTTACTTTACTCATGGGGCTTAGTTATCTTCCAAAAAGAGGAAAAAAACTTCCTCCGGGACCGACCCGGTGGCCGATCATCGGCAGCCTCCATTTGCTAGGTGATCAACCACACCAGTCTCTAGCAAAGCTTGCAAAAAAACATGGTCCAATTATGAGTCTAAAACTGGGACAAATTACAACAATTGTTGTCTCTTCTGTTGACACAGCTAGAGAGATCCTCAAAACGCAAGATCTTGCATTTTGCAGCAGAAAAGTACCAAACGCTGTGCATGCCCACGACGATTACAAATACTCTGTTATCTGGCTCCCGGTGGCTTCACGGTGGAAAAGCCTTCGTAGAGTCTTGACCACCAACGTCTTCTCCGCCAAGAGGCTTGATGAAAACCATCAACTGCGTAGCAAAAAGGTGCAAGAGCTCGTTGAATACTGCCGGAAATGCAGTGAAATCGGTGAGGCAGTAAATATTGGTAGAGCCGCATTCAGGACGACCTTGAATTCGTTGTCAAACACCGTTTTTTCCAAAGATGTTGCAGACCCTTTTTCTGATTCCGCCAAAGAATTCAAGGAATTGGTGTGTGACATCACGTTGAGTATCGGTCTGCCAAACTTGGTTGATTTCTTCCCGATTTTAGCAAAGTTTGATCCACAAGGTATAAGGCGGGACATGACCATCCATGTTGGAAAGATTTTACAGCTTATTAGACAACTTATCGATGAAAGGCTAACGTCAGGCATATCTCAAGGAACCGTCGGTGACGTCTTAGATATTCTTCTTACTGCCAGCCATGAAACTCCTGAACTGATCGATAGGAAACACATTGAGCATATAATATTGGTTAGTTATTACTCCATCACTTCTTAATTAATTTTTTTTAGTTGTCGAATATATTTGTTTCTTTTTAACACATATAGTTTTACTTTCTTATCTCAAAAAAAAAAAAAGTTTTATTTTCATATGAGCTTTTATAATGTTATTTACTGAGTAAATTACGGAGGTTTTTTTTTTTTTTTTTTTTTTTTTTTTTTTTTTTTGATGAATTTTTTAAGAGAAAGAGAAGAAAAATATCTAAATTAATAAATATGACATATTTTAAGGAACCCAAAAAAGGAAGGAAAAAAAGGAAACACAGGGCTTCACTCTCTATCTACAATGTCCAGGCAAAAATTTCTCTGTCATATATTCATCAATCTCTTACAATATATAGGAATAATCAGGGTTTCACCTTCTATCTACAATATCCAATCTAACCATACTAAAAATAATTACAAAAATACATGGTTCAATAATATTACATCGTAATACTTATCCACCATTTCTAACAATTATATCTGAAAATCTGTAACTCCGAAAGTCATAATTCTTTCACAAATTTTATTTATTTTATTTTTTCATGCTTTATTTCAATACCACAATGACCATCTTCCGACATAAATTATAAAAATTTATTGTCGAAATTCACTATTTTTCGAAAAAAAACTGTCAAAATTCATTGTTTTCAAGATTCATCGTGGAAATGTACTGCATTAATTTCGACGGTGAATCACATAAAAAACGATGTAATGATATCAAACGAAATATTTAAACGAAGAGAATGAAAAAATAAAAAAAATTGGTAAGATTTTTATCACATTTTAAAAGATATGAGTGTTTAAAATTTAGGTAGAAAAGATAAAAACACAAAAAGAAATTAATAAGAATAAAAAAAAATTGCTACAACAGGCACATTTTAAATCTATACTTCATATTTGAAATTCAAAGTTAGATTATTTCTAAAATTCCCATCAACAATCCATCAAAATTGTAATGTTAACATCAATTTGTGTGTAATTAGAATGACAAGTAGCCATGTAAACATTTAAAAGAATATATAGATGCTTATCTCGACATCGCAATTAATGCTCTTACATCAACTATATATGTCACAGGACATATTTCTCGCAGGAACAGATACGACAACAGTCGCACTGGAATGGGCAATGGCTGAGATGCTAAAAAATCCAGATGAAATGAAGAAAGTCCAAGATGAGTTAGCACAAGTCATTGGCAAAGGCAATGTCGTAAATGAAGCACATATTGCTGAATTGCCATACTTGCGGTGTGTTGTTAAAGAAACTCTACGATTACACCCACCTGGCCCATTCTTGGTTCCTCGGCAAGCCGTGCAACAAGCCGAGGTTTGTGGTTACAATGTTCCAAAGGGCTCACAAGTTTTTGTCAATGTATGGGCAATTGCTAGAGATGAAACTCTATGGAAAGATGCTATAAAATTTATGCCTGAGAGGTTTTTGGAATCAAAAATAGATTTGTATGGCCAACATTTTGAATTGACTCCATTTGGCGCTGGACGGAGAATATGTCCTGGTTTGCCGTTGGGAGTTAGAATGATTTATGTAATGCTTGGTTCGCTACTGAATTGCTTTAATTGGGAGCTTGAAGGTGGAAATACTCCTGAAGGCTTGAATATGGAAGAGAGGTTCGGTGTTACAGTACCAATGGCCCATCAACTACATGCCGTTCCCATTCCCTTGTAAATGCGGTGTACATAATTTCAAAGTCATCAAAATAAGGCCAACGCCATCAATTACACTGCAAGATTATCTTTGATAATAATGTCTCTACTTTTCTCTCATACATGATTATGAATGATAAGATCCTCGATCCTAGTGGCGAATTGGTGGTGATCGGACGTTGTTTCTTTTAGTTTTCATTTTTTGTGGTTTTAGGACACCGGTATGGTGGTGTTTTCTGCGTTAGTCCAACTTGTACTTTCCGGCGGTAGTCCGGTTCGGGTTCATAAAAGCTTCTGTTTGGAGGTGAAAAAAGTCTTTCAATTTTATTTTATTGATGAATTGTGTTCGTTATGTTGACTTTGAAATGTATATGATGAAGTCGGATTTCACCAGTTATTATCTTCGGGCTATATGATCTAATGATATTTCTCCGATCACCGGCAAACACCAAAAGAGGGGGTTGTTTTTGTTATATTTTGACTGAACCTGAGTAGCTCTCAAACTGCCTACGTATCCAATGTCTCAATTGGAATCAAGTCGGCCGTAGTTCTGGAGAGGGGTTTATATAGGGAGTTCTAACCCTAATTCTGCCGTATCCTCCAAGGATTCGGTTACACCGGTACTAATTTGGATTGATATGAATCCCTGTTTGTTAGGAGATAATATCTCCCTTATCTTTAAGATTGAATCAAAGCCTTAATGAGGCTGGGTTCTTTCCTTATGCTTATCCTTAGATTAAGGAAACGTATATATGACTGACTAGAAGCTCGAGCGCTTATGGCCGAGTCCCTATGGTCGCGCTCTGCGCGTCCTTTCTAGACCGAACTGGCCGGCAGTGGTCAGGAGAGGTGAGAAAGCCCGCTCTGCAGGAGTTGTTGTGGATACCGGTCGGCCTCTCGACCGCTGGTCGGGATGACCTCCATATCTTATTTACGTCCAGCCTTTGTATTCATGACACGTGGCCTTGACAGAGCCGACCATCATCATAAGCCCCCCAGGTCAGCTTGGACCTTTGGACTTGGGCGATCTGCTGTTGACCATGCTCGGTCTTGGTCGTGCGGTTCTCTCTGTTGGAGCCGATCGAGACACGCTCTGATACGTGTCAGGGACATTGCTGTAATGGTCATTATTGTCATGAGAAACGAGGCATTTGTATCTTCTGGCATAGCGGGTCATTAACCGAGGCGACGATTGGGGTTATATCCTATCTCTACAAACGTCATTTCCTCATTATCACTGCCACTTATACTCAAGTCTGAAGCAAGCCATCGTCTCATTTCTTCTTCTTCTTGTTTGCAAGTAAGTATTTTTTCCCAGATTTCCTTTTATTCCTCTTTACTTTCTTCATTTATAAGGGTGAGGTCTTCTAGTCCTACTAATGAGTCCGTAGATAGAGAAATAGGCTTGGATTCCTTGTTTGATTTTGAAACATAGTATGTTTTCTCCAATCCAGCCCCCTGTACTTCATCTTCTCCGTCCACCTTTCCGGCCACTATTCATCTTTCTTACTCTTTAATGGGACTCGTTCCCAGGAATTCTTTGCCTCCGGTCACTAGGGATTCTATTTTTCTTAGGCACCTTTGTTGGTCCCTTGAAAATGCTTTGGTTAAGTTTAGGGGGAAGGGGGTGAATAAACTTAACACTTAAAAAAATTTGGAGTTTACAAACTCAGCAATGTCAATAGCCTCTTGACTGCTCAGTAGTCTGTTGACTGATAGCAAAATACTTAACCGCTAACTTTTACCGATAGAGTATTGGGTCAACGGGGGTATAGTGGTGACAAGGTCGAATCCACATGGAGTAATGTCTTAGTACCAAAGCTGACGTATGACTTAGTTCAGGTCAAAATAATGGTGGAGGATATTACACTAATGCAAAAATAAAGGTTATACTAACGAGTTTACCTCTAGATATTAAAAGGTATAGCCGACTATGATCCCACGAGCTACTCTTACCCCTAAGGAAGGACATGACAGGGAGCGTGTCTGAACCGACCTACCTATCCAATGTAGTTTAACGACATCCATGGGTGCCAACTCCTAATTCTAGTGATTAGACTGAACAACTCGATCTAACCACCCTATGTGAAGCTAACCGACTCTCCCTTTAGAAAACCGATTATCCTAATATGATTAAGTTCTAGAGCTGCTCGAACAACGATGACAAACCTCTGTATTGGAAAACGGACCTAACAACTAGGCCGAATCTATGCAACGATCCTAAAACCCCTTATCTCACATCTCACCGCAAAATACATCTATAAGTTCGATGTGTGTGACAGTGAACTAGGTGATCAATATAATTCAAAGATGTTAAAATAAGTTTTAGGATGTGGATTAATCATTAAAACATAATATTACGCACTACACAATTCCCTATCTCATCCCCCTTAGGGTTTTCGCTCGCTTTCACATAATTCGACTACACATGCAATTAGCTACTCATGATTATGCTAATGACGGAATAAAGAAAGGAAAACATGCTAGAAATAATAAAAGGAAAATAATTCATTACCATAAAATAGCAGAAAATCGGATCCACAATGTATGACGAAATAATTGCACCAAAAAGTTGAATCCCTTGTTCTTGAAAAGGAAATCTAAGCTATAACAAGTGTGTAGAATCGAAGGGAGTAATATATGGAATCAAAGGATTGAAAGGTGATCAAACTACACTAAAATCGAACCTAAATCGCCTAGAAAAAGTCTAAAGACGGCCAAAGATATGTAGGGGCTGAATGAGCTGCATATTTATAGTGTAGGTCAAAAATCTGCTTCTGTCGGTCTCAAACGCGAGTTTGCCTGGAAATCTTGATGATATTAGGTTTTCTCCTTTCATGGACGAGTGTTTGACTTAACTTGAATGCCAGTTCATGGATCATGCCTTGAGGGACAAACGCCCGTTTGCAGTGTCTGAACGCCAGTTTGGCTTGAATGAGCTTTTTGATTCGGACTGAACCCATCCAAGCGCCAGTTTGGGGATAATTTGAACGCTAGTTTGGCTAAAAACTCAACTTTCAGTATCAATGCTACTTCTGTCAAACGCCAGTTTAGACTGGCCAAACGCTAGTTTGAGGTAGGCTTGAGTCAAACGCCAGTTTGAGGTATGGCAATTTCACTCCAAACTTGACTTTTCCTCACTTTCATGCTACTTTCGTGCCACGAACCCGTTTCTCATCCTAAAAACATCACATTCCGGGTCCTCGAGTCACCTAAGTCCTGCAATAACATATACGAACAAACACCACACGTAATTCTGCAAGACAAAAGTGCTCGGAAAAGAGTCAAATATCGTCAAAAAGGCGGAGTTTACTATCGATGTGACAGTTTAACTCCCCGTGCGTATAACTCTCGATATTACTCTTAAATAGGTCTAGAACTACCCCAAACATACCAATAAAGTGATAGACGGGGGTTAAACTACACACCAAAGTACAGTAAAGTTGACTCTCATCAACCACCCCACACTTAGCCTTTGCGCGTCCTCGAGTAAATTAGGCGCTTTAAAACAGACTAAGGGATCAACTTTACGAAACATGCATAGCACTCACGACATCAAGGTGAACGTAAAGCAGACACTAAATGTAAACAACTTGACTCTATCTTCTCACGAAAACGACGTGTGTGTGTGTGTGTGTGTGTGTGTGAAATAAACTGAGGGCTACACTCAAAATGATTACCGGCTTTGAATACCAGCCAAATGACTACACACAACTTATACCGGGCTAGAATCTCCACTGATCGAGGCAACCGAGGCTAAATACGGTCAAGTAGGACTTGAAGGGTTATAATGTTAAGCTCGGGATAGGGTTAATCGAAAGGAAAATTTGGGACTGGAGAAAAGAAAATACGAGTGAACCTAATCATCTCACGTACTTCTTCTTTGAAAACGTACCAAACCACACCAAACTCCTTCGATTTTTACTGTATGCATTAACAAACAACTCCGACCTTAACATCATATTTTAATTCACTTGAAACACTCCTTTTTTGACTTCAAACTTTATTCAACTTTCTTTTTCTTCTTTTTTTTATGTTTCATTTTCTTTCTTTTTTTCATTCTTTCAACTTTATATTTTTTTTCTCGAACCAACAAGCCTCACAATAGATTCCTCGAGCTCCCCCCTTCATTATATTAGCTCGTACCAACCAACTTCTCTCGAAACACACACCATCTCCCACCCCACACTTGATTCAGAAAGTGTGTCTAAAGTAACAACTAAGTCCACTCATAAGGTGATCAAAAGAAACGTGACCAATAATATAGCTCAGGGTTAGGGTAATACAGGCTAAGTAACCAAAACGGCTCATTTCGGACGGTGGTCAGACCGTCCTATCAAGGCTTAGAGGGGTTACGAGGGTATAATGTTGGGATTTTGGCTTATTTGGCTCTGGCGGGTCAAAGAAGCGCCATGACTCTCATCCCGTATCCGGCCTAGGTAAACCTCTCTATTTCACCTCGAAACTAGTGGTTTAAGTGTGTATAGCAACCAAACTAAGTATAACCAAGGTCTACGTGCATTAAAAAGGGTTCGTATCGTGTCAAAATAAAATCGCCCTGCACACATTACTCGACTACTAAGACATCTACCAAATCCATCATGAGAAACATGCATATAACGCGGTGTCAAACTGTTTAGGGTGATTTTATATGATTTATATTGTTATATTTTGTAACAATTCTCTCCATATTCGTATAATTTTCATAGAAATTGAGTGTTTAATTGGTTTATTGAGCAAGTGAGGTTTTAAATGATTTATTCGCAAAGTTGGTTGAATTATGTGTTTTATTGATGATTTTCTATTTATTTGAATGTTACTACACTTTGCAATGTTTTTAATGTCTTGTAGATACACAATTTCTATCTGAAAGAGGATTAAAAGAGGTTCAAGATCGGATTTCTATGGAGCAAAAGTGATAAGGAAGAAATCGGATAAAGGATTAGAAGAGATAAAGATGAAGAAATCGAATTTGTTACATCCTGAACGTGCGTTTAGAAGTAGCGTCCAGTGGACGAGCGTCTGAAGAAGTGGACGGGCGTCCAGAAGAGATAAATAGATTCAGAGTTTACCCAAGATTGCTGAACGAGCGTCTGATTTAATGAAGGACGGGCGTCTGACCAAGATTCGACCCGACTCGAAGTTTTTACTGAAGACTGAATTGGCGTCCATACCCTCTGGACGGGCGTCCATAAACCGCCTCAGCTAAACCGACTTCAGAACTTATAAATAGCAGTGATTTTCTCAACCCTAGAGAGAAAATTTCGAACCCTAATTCATCTTGGCGGCCACATATACCCTAAGGGGCGGCGTAGCTGCGGTTTATACTTATTTTAGATCAAATTTTATGCTTTTCAATCTCTAGATTATATCTTTCAATTTATGTACTTTATTCAAGCACATTCAAGCTTTCAAGTGATGTTTAGAGGCTAAAAGCTCTTGGAACGAGCATTGTGAAGCCATCCTATCAACAATTCAGTTTCGTTTTCGGATTATCTTGTGAGTTTTTAATTAAAGTTGTATCTCTATTATGCTCATGTTGAATTTATGCAATTAGATCGATGGATTGTTGCATGTGTGATTGTTTGATTTTGATGAGAATCATGTTAAACCCTAGATCGCCATAGTAAAGATTAGATCTTTAATCTAATTAACGAGAGTTGTTAGGTTAGATTTCTAGGTTAGAAATTGATAAATTTCGCACCTTTGATTTGAAAGTGTTAGTCTTTGGATCGAAAGATGAAAGATTGATAGGCGAACTTTTCTAAGAGATTAGGAGTTCATACTTTTGTTAGGTGAATCACAACTTTGTTAAAAACTGCGAGACAATCTAGATAGAAATTGATTGTTGTAGGATTGGTGGATCAATAGCTTGTTCGTTCGTTAAATTATTGATTAATCACTTGTGATCGTTTTGCTTAGTGAAGTTATAGTTTTTATTGCATATTAGGTTTAGAAAAAAAAGTAGTTTAGTTATCTTGTTCGCAACCCTATTTTCCTGGCTTTAGGTTTCGATCTTCTGTCCAGTTTAATTTCGTTATTTTCATTGTTAGTTTCGTTTTATGTTATAGTTCTTAACTGTTTTCTTATCTTTTTAGTAGTACTAGTCGTGACATATTTAGGTTGATTAAATAAAAACTAGAATAAACAACCCCGATTCCCTGTGAGATCGACCCGGTATTAGTCGCTATACTACGATCCCTGCACTTGGGGTATACCGGATTTATAATTTATTACTTGTTGTTTTTCCTGTGTCTGCTTCTGATCCTCCATCCCGTTCCAGAAACTGTTTGCCATACTCAACCTCATCCGAACTGAGGGAGAAAAAGAAAGAACTGGTGGTGCCTGAGTCGGGGCCGAAGATGAGCTAGGTTGTCCCGATGCCATCCGAGCTAACTGAGCTAGAGTCTTACCCTTCTCTCTTTGCAGCACTTGGGGGTTCATAGGCTTGTGATCCTCCATGTACTCCGGTACCTTGGCATCCCGACATAAACTGGAGATGAGATGGGGGCATATCAAGCTCCGGGTGTAAACTTTCTGATTGGTGTCCAAATCGTCATAAATAGCTTGACCCACATCCATATCTAACTTGAAGTTTAGGGCATATAACATCCTAAGATCGGCAGTGTGAAAATGAGTCAAGTTGTTCTTAGGTAGCAACCAGTTTTGGATGAACCGGCACTGGACTTTCCAATCTTCTCCCCAAGACGAAGTCACCAACTGTTTCCTCACCCCGCATTCTCCAAGGGTCCATGGCACATCCGGGCACACCAACATCCGGAGATCTTCCAACGGGTCCCCACCCGCATCTTTCCTCGCTTTGATCTCCTCCTTATAATCCAAACCCTTAAAAGGAGCCAAACCATACTTTTCATTGATCACCGTAGCCGAGAATGGTACCTTCACCCCCCGAACCTTTACCATCCCTGTCTCCAAACTCGTCTCAGAAAAATTGGCGTAAAACTCACGTACCATGGTGGCATTCACCTTCAACTCCAGGGTTGTCATCAACGCTCCCCACTTCCTATCAGTCAAGTTCTTCACAAAGTGCTTGTCAAGATTATAATCATGGAAGGCCCTCTCTATCAACATGGAGCGTTGAAAGTAGTACTTGTTATACATATCTAGAGCCTTAGGGGATACGAAACGCCTATACAATGGGAGCGGGGGGCCTACAGTCTGTCTCCTCAGGGGCCTAACAGTATCCTCTACCGGCTCACCTTCCTCAGTTCAGATCTCAGGTGCAACCCTAGGTTCTCTCACCGCTTCCTCACCCCTAGGCCCCGGCTCAACTGTTCTCTTTCTCACCAAAGGCTCATCATCGGTATCAGACTCCGATTCATCTCGCAATGACGCCCTAGCCTGACTCTGGGCTGCCCTAGGAGGGTTCTGTCTCTCTCTAATCTCGACCCCCCGGTTGGGATTGACCGTCCTAGGTTCTACCACCTTCTTCTTCTTACCAGCATCCCGCACTATCTCCTTCCCGTAATGTTTTTGCCCCGAGGCCCCCTCTTTACCACCAGTACGCCCCATAGTATCACACACTCATAACCAAACCAACCCCACACAAAACGAAGCAAACCACAACCCGATTATCATCCAAACATGATTTCCCAATAAACACCAACCAAACCAACCCAAAATCGACCCAAAACCGTAATGCAGGCATCCACAACCAGTCAACACCAACCACAGACCATCACCCAAGCAAAAACAAAGCAAAACAAAGAAAAATAAGCCCAATCAGTGACAGTTCGTTTAAGGTTCGAGTCGAAAATTGAACCTCAAAAAATGTGAATTAAAACATGAAAAGCTTAGTGATTCTTACCAATATGGATGCTAGGATGATGATGAAGTTGATGAAACGTCCGGATGATGCACGAATCGGCCAAAAATTGGATTTTTTTGAAACTTGAAAACCGCCTTAGATAGTGTCTCAAATCCGGCCAAAACTGGATTGTTGATGGATTTGAGTTGGTGAAATGAAAAGAAGAGGTCAAGAGGTGTTTGGGGAACTTTAAGTCGCTCCAATCGGGTTAGAAACAAAGATTCTAGGTGAAAAGTGGCGTGGGTTTTCTTGATTGTTGAAAAAAAATCAGAAATCGATAATGAAGGGTCGGGGGGTATGTATAAAAGAAGGGCAACCGCCTGTTTTCCCTATGGTGAACGATCGGTCACCTGGGCATGGATGAACTGAATGAGCGTTTATCATTGGCCAAACGCTCGTTTGGCTTAATCTGAATCACATACAGAGAGGGGCTGTTTTTTACGAACGTGCGTTTGAAAGAGTCAAATGCCCGTTCATGGACAGGCGAGGACGGACGTGCGTTTGAAGAGGGCAGACGCCCGTTTGACAGCTTTGTGCAAAACTCAGAATTTTTGATCCCATTTGATTCTAACCTCTGTTCTAACACTTGTATTATCAAACTACTCAGAAAAACTCAGAAAATGGTGGGTTGCCTCCCACCAAGCGCCTTTGTTTTACGTCGTTGGCTCGACAGATGACTTATACTGTATCGGTTTTTTCAAAGTTATACTATCGATACGAACATGGAAACGAGGATAGAAAGATGGGATGGTGGATTGATAAAATCAGAATTGCTAAGATTTTAAGTCCATGGCGAGACTCAGAGAAGATCGATCAAGGTTCGGGATCAGTTAAATGCACAACTTCAAGAGCTGCATCGAAGGGTAACTTCTCATATTTCTTCAGACGAAGGCCATTCGTGATGAACGTCCCGTGCTTTGGATGAGTTACCTCGATTGCTCCCGAGTCGAAAACTCTCAAAACCTTATACGGTCCCGACCACCTCGACTTGAGATTACCCTGAAATAAATGAAGGCGAGTGTTATAAAGAAGAACCTCATCACCCATGTTGAAAACACGAGGTTTGATCAACTTGTCGTGAAGCATCCTGGTCTTCTCCTTATACTTCGTCAAACAGTCATAAGCTTGCCGGCGAAACTCATCTAAATCGTTCAACTGGGCCATCCTTCTTTCACCGTTTAATGCGTCATCCATATTTAGACTCTTAATTGCCCAATAGGCCTTATGTTCCACTTCTACGGGAAGGTGGAAAGCCTTGCCAAAGGCAAGCAAGTAGGGTGACATACCTATGGGTGTCTTGAACGCATTTCGGTGTGCCCAAAGCGCATCATCTAACTTCTTCGACCAATCCTTGAGATTCGAATTGACAGTCTTCTCCAGGATTCTCTTAATCCCTCTGTTGGTTACCTCTACTTGGCCACTAGTCTGGGGATGATAGGCGGTTCCTAACTTATGAGTCACCCCATACTTTAGGAGCAGCTTATCAAACTCTCTGTTTGCAAAGTGACTGCCATTGTCACTGATTATCGCGTGAGGTACACCAAAGCGGGACATAATATGTTTCTTAATAAATCTAATGACTACATGTTTGTCATTAGTAGGCGAAGCGACTGCCTCGACCCACTTCGACACGTAATCACAGGCAACAAGAATGTACTTATTCTCGAAAGAAGACGGATATGGTCCCATGAAGTCTAATCCCCATATATCAAAAACTTCACACACTATTATCGGTTTCTGGGGCATCTCATTTCTCTTGGAGATCCGTCCTGAGCGTTGACATGCATCACACGTCTTTACATACGCATGTGCATCTTTGAAGATAGTGGGCCAATAGAACCCACTTTGCAACACCATCAACGCTGTTCTCTCGCCTGAGAAGTGGCCACCGGCTTCTTTATCGTGGCAGAACGAGAGAATACTCACTATCTCGCTGTCACATCTCCTCAGGATCCCATATGCGCATAACCTAAAAAGTAGGGGATCTTTCCACACATATCGGTTCACCTCACTGTAGAACTTCTTCTTCTGGTTCTCATCAAACTCGGGATCTAGAAACCCACACTCATGATAGTTGACAAACGGTGCATACCACGGTTCCCTTTCTTCCCTCTCTGCATAAAATTTCCTCTCTTAACCGGGAGCATCGTGTCCACTACGAACAACTGCTCATCCCGGAAACGGTCATCTATCTCAAACTTTGTAAAGGATCTCTCTTCACCCGATTCCATCCTACTCAGGTGGTCAACTACCACATTCTCACACCATTTTCTATTCTTAATATCTACGTCGAATTCTTGAAGGAGCAAGATCCACCTCAACAAGCGCAGTTTTGCATCCTTCTTAGCAAATAGGTATTGCAACGCAGCATGGTCTGTATGAACTATGACTTTCGATCCAACTAAGTACGACCAGAACTTATCGAAAGCAAAAACGACGGCTAGAAGTTCATTCTCAGTGGTAGCGTACTTTTGTTGAGCCAGGTTCAGGGTATGACTTGCATAGTAGATAGGTTGAAACTGCTTGTCGACCTTCTGACCTAGGACAGCTCCTATGGCGTAATCACTCGCATCACACATTACTTCAAACTCCTTGGACCAATCAGGTTCCACCAAGATAGGAGCCGAAGTAAGAAGTTTCTTAAGAGTTCTAAAAGCATCTAGACAAGCCGCATCAAAAACACCGGGGGCAGCCTTCATCAAGTGAAGGGTGAGAGGTCTTGCAATTTGGGAAATGAATCTATGATAGAAGCCTGCATGACCCAAGAATGATCTCAGTGAAGGATGCAGGTTCTTAGATCTAAACGAATTAGATCTACGCAGCGGACGGATCACGATTTATACATCACAATACATAATTAAAGGACTTAAACTACTACAAGGGGGTTAAGATCATGTTACCAATATAGGGAAGAGAAGCCTTGATCTTCCGATGTGTTCTCCAAACGGCGGTTGGTGGACACCCTTCTTGATACACGAGCCTCCTTGATATGCAAACTAAAAAAAATCAAGATTTTTCCAACTCAACCCTAAGAATAGAGGCCGAAATTTTTCGCCAATTTCTCTCGGTGAATAGTGACGTGAATAGTACCTTGCCATTAGACTTGGGAGAACTCTCTTTATATAGGAGAGTAATCAATGTCCTCCAAGGATTAAATAATTAAGTGATAATTATCACATTAATCCTTTTCCAAATAAAAGATAAATAAAATGATTATCCCAAACAAATTAGGATAAATCATATTATTATCTAATATTCCATGAATTATCATTTAACAAATAAAAGATAAATCACATGTCAAATAATTATCCAAGAAAACTAATTTCTCTCTAATTAAATGATGATATTGGCGCCACCTTTAGGGTCAAAAGCCCACATAAAATGTCTTTTATGTGTATTATATTATTTAGCCCAACTAAATAATATACATGCATATCAATTAATTAGCCCGACCAATTAATTATCACTGAGGCCCAAGTAACAAGATTACTAGTCCGAATTACGAAGCCACATCATCGGGACCATGGACCTATAACATTAGCTCAATAATTAATTATTCATCGAGCGAAAGTACATTAATTATTAATTCCGGGATTACGCCACCATAAACCCGGAATCGAACTCTACCGATTATAGATGTATACTTATACTCAACCCATGTAGAGCGAATAAGCGTCCATTGATATAATCACTACATACGGATTAACCCTCCATAGATCGTCCATTCTCGAGTGGGAAGTCTCCGTGAACCCGACTTCGAATATCTTATCCTTATTTACCATTAACCCCTAATGATCAATTAGTACACATATCGACTAGTAGCTAATTAGTCAAATGTGAACTCCGGGATCGATCACTTTCTTAGGGCTAACAAACAAGGGGATCTGTCTCTCTACTTCCCGCGAGGAAGGAATGGATTCCATGTCTGTGAAAATCGTAACTACTCACTCATCCGGAGATAGTGCCAATGAGAAGTGGCTTGGAACACATATTAAAGTGAACCGTAACTAACACATCAAACACTACCCGGGACAAGCGATCCTGTGATCACCTCAGGATTAAGGTTGATCCATATATGATCATCTAATGATTTAATAAGATTCCTCGATTACGGAATTATACCGAGAAATACAGATTAAATCGGTCCAGTCCTATATGAATGCCATCATATATAAATGCCCCACGTAGGTACCCTCTACCGACAGTTCGGATAAGACTATCACACCCTAAGGTGTTCTGGGCGCATTATTGGTGTTTTAATCAAGAGACCCTAAACTCTGATTAAGTTCACCACGGACTAACAGTTTAAATATATCACCACTAACTCAATCCTCACGTGTAATCCATACACTGAGTTAAGTGGTTACATACAGATATACTTAGGGTTTGCAGCAGTGTATTACTTTACAAGCACAAAGCAAGTAATAAGGTAAGATAAATTCTGTCATTCATTATTAAAAACAATTACACAAATTGTCTTTCGGGCACTACACCTAACAATCTCCCACTTGCACGAAATGACAAGCAACGATTGTTTTTAGAGCACACCTTTTCTCATCTTATTCACAACACTCTCCCACTTGCTCTAAAAGCAGATGAGATATATTCCTCAATGCCGTACCCTCCAAGCACCAGACTTGGTACACTGATCAGTTTGGTTGTCGGCCCGAGACGAAACGTTGCCGGTCCATCTAATCAGGCGGTACTCTCTCTCAATATGCTTTTGACCTCTAGTGACTGATGTTAAGGGTGAATTTATACGATTTATAACGCTATATTCTATGATATTTTTCCCCGTAATTGTACTAAATTGCATAAGAAACGAGGGTTTAATGGATATATTGAGCAAATGATATTTTAGAAGAGTTAATCGCAAAATAGGTTGATTTATGTGTTTTAATTATGATTTTATGATTATTGGAGCATTATTACATTTTGCGATGTTTTTATGTGTTATAGATACATGTTTGAGGCTCAAAAGATGATCAAAGGTTGATTAAGTTCGAGCTAATTGATGATAAAAGAGATAATGAAGAAGTGGGAGAGAGATAGAAGAGATAAAGATAAATAAATCAAAATCGATCATATCAAACTGGCGTCCAGAATCTCCGTCCAGTGGACGGGCGTCTGGTGTAATTGAACGAGCGTCCAGGATGTCATCTTTGATTCAGGAAGTTTGGACGCTGGAGTGGACGCTGGATGGACGAGCGTCTGGTCATGACTCGGCCCGATTCGAAGTTTTATTGAAGAGTGGACGGGCGTTCAAGGTTTCAGACGGGCGTCCGGTGGCCGACTTAGCAGAACCGACTTTAAAATCTATATATAGTCGGCTGTTTTCTCCACAAAAAGGGATCATACACACATCATTCAAAACCCTAAACCTAGGGGCTTTTTAGGCTGCGTTTTCATCTTTTATTCCTATTTTTATGCTCTTAAATTAGATTAAACATTAGTTACTTTTTATGCCTTTGTTTCGCAAATTTGAGTTCTTGAGGATGTTCGAGAGGCTAAAAGCTTCATCAAACGAGTATTGTGAAGCCGTCCAACAATTGTTGATTTCGTTTTCTTCGATTATACTGTGAGTTTTTAATAAAGGTTGTTTCTTATTCATGCTTATTCATGTTTAATTTGCTTTTATATCGGAAGATATGCATGTGTTGATTGTTTATTGTTGATGGAAGTCTTAATAAACCCTAGATCACCATGAATAAGAATAGTAACTCGAATCTATCACAACGGAAGTTAATAGGTCGATTACTAGATTATAAACACAAAGTTTGCACCTTTGGTTATTAAACGCGTTAATCTTACATCGGAAGATGATAGATTGATAGATGAACTTTCTAAGGAATTAGGGTTCATGTTTAGGTGAGGTGAATCACAACTTTGATAAAAGCGGCAATATAATCGAGATAGGGAATCAATGCTTGTTGGATAGGTGGATCAATCTCGTTTGCTCGTTATAAATTTGATTTAAATCCTTAAAAGCTTGAATTTGTCTAGTTAGTTACTTTTATCCGCATCTTAGATTAGTTAGTTTAAATTGGTTCGCAGCCCGTATCTTTCCGGCTTTAGATCATCTCTTCCATTCGATTTTACGTTTTAGTTAAGTTTAATTTACGATATTCGTTTAGTTTTATCCGTTATTTAGCTTAGTAATCGTGACATAGGTTAGTTAGATAAAACTAGAAATCACAATCGTTTAGTTCCCGTAAGATCGACCCGGCATTAGCCTCCATACTACGATCCTTATACTTGAGGTTAACCGGATTATTACTTGTTTATTTTGTGTTGATAAAATCCGTGACAAGTTTTTGGCGCCGTTGCCGGGGAACCGACGGTTGTCTAGTTTTTATTTTCGTTTTCTGTTTTTTTTCTTTTGTTTTTGTTTCGTTTCCTGTTTTAATCCGTTCTAAATTCTGTTTTTAGTTGATAATTGTTTTAGGTAGTTGTTAAGTAGATAATTAGGGTTTAAAACTTTCCTTAGTTTTTCTTGAAGTTAGATCTTCTGTTTTTCTGTTTTTTCTGACGTCCTTTCTTCCCTTCTTGCTTTATCTGCAAATTCCTGTTCTGTTCTAAGTTTTCCCGTGATTAAACGGGCGTCTGGGATATTGGACGCCCGTCCGCTGGGAAATTATCAATTACGATGCTCGTTTTATTCACTTAGACGAAGCGTCCATAAGTTTTGGGCGCCCGTTCGAATATTTGTCATGCATCGAGACGGCGTTTACATTACTAAACGCCCGTCCGACCTCAATTTCATCTGGGCGCCCGTCCAATCTTTTGGGCGTCCGTCCGGTATTGTTTTCTTTAACACTTTTGTTTCTGTTTTTCTTTCCTTTTTCCTCTCTTTAGGCTTTTAATTTTTAGTTTAGGCTTTTATCTCTTTCTTAGTTTTAGGTTTTGTTCCACTTGTCTTTGGTCCAGTTTATGCAAACTCGAGTCAAAAGGACCGTTAATATACACCCTCGACCCGAAGCGAACCATAGTCCGGCCAAGCAGCGAATTTCCATTCTGCGATTACGGCGCAGATAGAGCCAGCGAGATCTTGAAGAACAACTAGCAAGAGAAATCACTGATTTTGTGATAATGGCCGCTGATAATAGACGTACATTGGCAGACTACGCCATGCCAGGCGAAGTCAAGGTCAACCCGGCTATTGTTATTCCAGCCATTACTGCACAAACCTTTGAGCTGAAGCCAGGACTTATCCAGATGATGCAGCACGCATCAATTTTTCACGGCTACCAATCGAGAATCCATGATACCCACTTACACACATTCTTAGAGATATGCGGTACTACACGCATCCAAGGAGTAAGTGAGGATGCTATTAAACTTAAACTTTTTCCTTTTTCTCTGAAAGGAGAGGCTAAAGAGTGGTACACCTCTCTCCCGTCTGAATCTATCACCACCTGGGCAGAACTCGAAAAGGAGTTCTTGAGTCAATATTTTCCACCTTCAAAAACTGCCCAGTGCTTAAATGACATTTTCACATTCTATCAGAAAGAGAATGAATCTTTCTTCGAATGTTGGAAGAGATTCAAGTCCCTTCTTAGAAAATGCCCCCACCATGGCCTGCCACTGGAAAGGCAAGTCAATACATTCTTCAGTGGATTGACCGAGCTTACAAAAGGCATGGTCAATAGTTCTTCTGGAGGGGCATTTCTGAAGAAAACGCCTGATGAGGGATGGGCATTGTTTGAGGACATTGCCAAATATAACTATGCCCCCTCTTATCAAGCAATTCAAGCACCTCCTCCTCCAAAGGTTGAGGAAGTCAATTTACAAAGTTTGATTGCCATCTTTGCAGTGCGAGATGGTCCCCTCAAGTTTCCAATCCTATAAATCAAACTTCCTCTTTCCACGTAACCCTCGTTTACGTATTATGAAAAATTGTTTGTCGGACCGGCCATATGAATGGCCAATGTCAATTTAATCCCCTGCACCTTATCAAGTAAATGCCGCTTCATGACTATGGACAAGGTACAATCAAGTCACATGTCAAAATTGTGACGAGGTGGGGCACACTTCTAAATTCTCGCCTATGAACGGACGAGAATGCGAAGTGAATGCATTCTATGGCGAGAACAATCAAAGGTTCAATCGGTTTCGTGGCGGGGCAATTTTCAAAACCAAGGGTTTAATCCATCTTCAAATTTCAATCCCAATTCAATTTTAATTCGAATCGAATTTCAACGAAACCCTGGTTTTAATCGAGATCAAAACTCGAATTTTTCCAATCCTACGCAAAAATTCAATCGAAATTGGCCTTCCAATTCAAATTCTCAATTTCAAAGTCGGCCCACCAAATTTATGCTCCAAATCTCCAAAACTCTCAAGGCCCCTCCCAACCTACAAATCTTGAGGCTAAGTTGGAAGAGCAAAGTAGATCGATGAAGAATCTTGAGAGACAAATTGGGCAACCAGGTGAAAGCGGTTGGCTTCTAGACCCAGGCGCGTTGCCAGTTTCACCGAGAAGAATCCAAAGGGTGGTCAAGTTGCTCAGTGATGTGAACAAAGGGCCATGTATCGACCTCGTGCCATCAATTCAATACGGTAAGGAGGAGGCCAGTGCAATGAATCTTAGGAGCGGTACTCAAGTTAGTGGTCCTTCCCATCCGAAACCACTAGCCCCTCCTGCCATTGATAAGGCAGGAGGGGAAGCTGAGCACCTACACTCCCTCAATTGCAGAAGAGAAAACTCAGTGGTGATCCCCGAGAGGTGAAGATTTTGGTAATCCTCAAGTGGCTGATCCTTTGAGGACCGAAAAAGCAAGCGAAAGTCAGGAGGCTGATTCCCCGACTACTGAGAAATCTAAAAAAACTGTTCGTTGGAAGGATCTGGAAGACAGAGCGGTCAGTGCATCCTCGAAAAAGGTTTTCTCTGAGGATGACCTTAAGAAGCTTCCATTTCCACCGAGAAAGAGCAACATTCCTTTGATTGAAGATAAGAAGTACGAAAAGGTGCTAAACCTTTTGAAAAATACTCAGGTGAATCTTCCATTGTCGGATGTCTTAGTCGAGATGCCTAAGTATACAAAATTTATCAAGGATGTTGTGTCTTCGAAAAAGAAATTAGCAGGCATGGAAAGGCATATTGGTGAGGATTGTTCCATGATTAATTATGAAAACTTACCAATTAAAAGAGGTGACCCTGGCAAATTTGTACTTACAGTTTTGATGGGAGGTCTAGTCTTCCCAAATTCTTTGTGTGATCTAGGTGCCTCTATAAGCCTTATGCCAATGTCTCAGTATGCAAGCAAATCGGATTACAAAGTCTTCTAGAACCCACTACTATGAGTTTACAATTCATGGATAGGTCCTCTAAGAAAGCTTCGAATCCTAAAAGACGTTTTGGTTCGATTGATCGATTTACCTTTCCAGTTGATTGGTATGTTTTAGATATAGAAAGACTAAAACGTTCCCTTGATTCTAGGAAGACCTTTCTTATCTACTGCTAGAGCTCTCATCGATCGCGATGGTGGGCACGTGACTATCCGAGTTGGTGACCAAGAGGTGAGTTACAATGTCTTAAAGTCCATTCAAGTACCTCTGGCCCTCCAACCGGCTTTTCCATTGATTATATGACGGATGATTTCACCGACTATATGGATAAGCAAGTCATGGTTGTAGAAGCGAGAATATGAGCGTTTAGTTGATAATCTGAATACTCATGGTAGGGTGAATCTGGATCAACTAGCGGTGATTTTGAGGAAGAGTCATTGGAAGGAGAAGCTTTGGCGGTGGGACCACAGAGTAAACTCAATGATATTGAGTTGAAAAGTGGAGATCTCAAGTCTAGTTTAGAAGCCCCCTGCGATTTGGTGTTGAAGCCGTTGCTCAAACATCTTAAGTATGTGTTCTTAAGAGAGGGCGACAAGCTTCCTTTAATCATATCTCGCCAAGCTTTCCCGTCTGGAGGAAATGAAACCGATCAACGTCTTGAAGAAGAATGAAAAAGCTTTTGGTTGGCAAGTAGGAGATATCGGGGAATATCTCCCACATCCGCATGCATAAGATCAAGACGAATGAGGGTGCCAAGTGTGTCGACACCCCAGAAAGGCTTAACCCTCATATGCAAGAAGTCGTTAAAAAGAAATCATTAAACTTCGGACATGGGAATCATTTATGCCATCGCGGATAGTGAATGGGTTTCCCGACTCAAGTAGTTCCCAAAAAGGTGGAATTACAATTGAAAAGAATGAGAAGGGAGAGGAAATTGCATTGAGGCTTGTTCTCGGGTTACAGAGTCTGATGATCGATTATCGAAGCTCAATGAGGTAACCATGAAAGATCACTTTCCCTTCCATTCATTGACCGGATGCTCGGCGTCTGGCGGGGCACGCATTCTCTTGTTTCCTAGATGGATATTCGAGATATTTCCAGATACCCATTGATCCGGTGACCAAGAAAAGACCACCTTCACCTCCTTATGGTACATTCGCCTCTGAGGCGAATGCCGTTCGATCTCTGCAATGCCCCAAGCTACATTTCAATGATGTATGCTAGCCATCTTTGACGGGCTTGTAGAAAAGTGTATGGAGATTTTTATGGGCGATTTTTCGGTTTTTGGTCGATCTTTTGATGATTGCCTTGACAATCTTGATCAGTGTGTTATCCGGATGTGTGGAAAGAACCTAGTACTTAATTGGGAAAAATGCCATTTCATGGTAGATGAAGGAATAGTTCTTGGCCACAAGATCTCCGCCAAAGGTATAAAGTAGATAGGGCCAAGGTAGAAGCTATTGAGAAGATGAGTTACCCTAAGAATGTTCGGGAAGTCCGAGGTTTTCTCGGACATGTCGGCTTCTATAGGAGGTTCATTCAAGATTTCTCCAAGATAGCCAAGCCCTGTCCACTTTGCTAAAGGAAGACGTCGAGTTTACTTTTGATGAGAGCTGCAAGCAAGCGTTTGAGGAGCTTAAGGATCGTTTAATATCTGCTCCGATTCTTATATCGCCTGACTGGAACCTACCATTTGAGCTTATGTGCGACGCATCAAACTATGCTGTTGGTGCTGTTCTAGGGCAAAAGATCAAGGAAAGTTCCACCTATCTATTACGCATAGTCACACATTGAACCCCTCTCAAGTTAACTATACTACTACCGAAAAGGAACTACTGGCCGTAGTCTTTGCTATGGACAAGTTTCGTAGTTACTTGTTAGGAGCTCAAGTGATCGTGTGGACTGATCACGCTGCTTTGCGTTACCTGATGACTAAGAAAGAGGCTAAACCGCGCTTACTACGTTGGATATTGACCCTACAAGAGTTTGACGTTCAAATTAAGGACAAAAGGGCGTTGAGAATGTAGTAGCGGATCATGTGTCTAGGATGTTAAATGAGGAAAAGAATGAACCGGATGATATAGATCTTTACTTTCCTCTAAAAACATCATGTTGATAGATGGCGCTCCTCTCGATGTTCCATGGTATTCTTCCATTGTAAACTACCTTCATGGCCGTTATCTCGATCCGAAATGTCTTATCGGGAGAAGAAAAAGTTCTTCTCGGATTTAAAATATTTCGTTTGGGATGAACCTTATCTTTTCAAGATCTCAGTAAAGATGGTTTGCTTAGGAGATGTATTCCGAATCGAGCAACGTGACATCATTGAGCGAAGCCACAGTGGACCCACAGGAGGTCACTTTGGTCTGTGGAAAACCGTTGCTAAGATCTTTCAATCCGGTTTCTATTGGCCTACGATCTTTAAAGATACGGAAGCTTTCAGTAAAGCTTGTGATAGGTGCCAAAGAACCGGTACTCGACAAGGCGTTTTGACATGCCTTTAAAACCCATCCTCGAATGCGAAGTCTTTGATGTATGGGGTATCGATTTTATGGGACCTTTCCCATCATCTTGCGGTAATAAATACATCTTAGTCTGCGTAGACTACGTGTCTAAATGGGTGGAGGCCCAAGCCACTCCTCACAATGATCATAAAACGGTAATGAAATTTCTAAAGAAGAATATTTTCGTGAGGTTTGGATGTCCACGTGCCTTGATCAGTGATGAAGGGACGCATTTCTGCAACCGACCCCTAGAGAAAGTACTTGAGAAGTATGGTGTCCGGCATAAAATTGGCACACCGTACCATCCTATGACTAGTGGTCAGGTTGAAAGGAGCAACCAGAGCATTAAGAAGATCCTGGAGAAGACTGTTAACAGTCATAGGAAAGACTGGAGTCTAAAGTTGGATGATGTACTGTGGGCATATCGAACTGCCTATAAGACCCCCATGGGTACATCACCATATCAAATGGTCTACGGGAAACCATGTCATCACACTGTCGAATTAGAGCATAGAGCTTATTGGGCTACAAAGTTTCGAACTTTGATTCTCAATCTTGTGGGAAGCATCGACTACAAAGCAGCTTACATGAGTGGACGGACCAGTCGGACTCCAGCCTATGAAAGTGCCAGGATTAGTAAGGATAAGATGAAGCTACTCCACGATGCTAAGATTAAGAAAAGAGAATTTCATGTCGGCGAACAAGTTCTTCTATATAATTCCAGGTTACATCTGTTTCCTGGAAAGCTAAGGACACGTTGGTCCGGCCCTTTCGAGATTCTCCAAATCATTCCGGAGGCGTTCTAGAACTTCGTGGTTATAGTGGTGAACCGTTTGAGTCAACGGTCAGAGGTGCAAACACTATATTGGTGAACCTAAAGAGACATCTTTGATTGTTAAATTTCTCGATATTCTCGGATGTGGTGTTACTCAGGTCGAAGAATTTGACGAGTTATCACCCGACTTGTTCTCCGAGGATGACGGTAGTGATCCGTCTGAAGAAGTTCTAGCGAGGTAGTCTTTATATGGAAGAGTTAGAGAGGGCGACAACTTAAACGTCATCAGAGGAGTCAGAGGAGAAAGAACACAACCATGGGGAGACTTAAGAAGGTTTGGAGAGCTTTCAAAGATTTCACCCCATGTGTGAGATGCTGTTTCTGCAGCCACACTACTGATCAGAGCTTAAACGAGGTAGTGGCTGGCAGAAAGGTTAAATGGCCTGATCCAGGCTGAGCTTACAATGTGTCGAGCTAACGACATTAACCAAAAGCGCCACTAGGGGGCAACCTAGATATCGTTCTTTTAGTTATTTTGTTTTATGCTTGGATAGTGTTAGTATTTAAGTTTAGTTTATTCGAGCTTTTAGCCTTATTAAGTTTTTGTTTTTATCATCGATTAGTTGTGCTTTCTAGATATGGATTTCGTGTTCAAACTGCAGGAGTTACCTTTCCTTAGGAGGATTCCACTCATTAACTGTAGATGACGGACCGGGAGGAACCATCGTTTTGCACGTAGATTTTGACATTAGTACCCGCGTCAAGACGGTCACCTATGTTCTTATTGTTCCCGTTGTTCGGGAGGTGGAGACTTTACTACCGAGGAGTTCTGAGCAGCTCTAGGGCGCCCCTACACCATCCTCAATGATCCGATCTTGACAGATTTAGCGCTAGTCTTTGCAAAGTTTGAGCACTTCCGAGGTGTTGATGTAGCCGGTGAGGATCGGGGTTTACAAGATGAGTATGACTTCCCTCCGCGATTGACATGCTCCGCCGTCTCATTCGAGTGATCGATTGGTCGGACATTTATGATGACTAGCGTTTTAGGATGTTTCGTCGAGCAAACGACATAAAACAAAAGCGCCGAGTGGGAGGCAACCTTTATTTTCCATCTGTTTTTATTTATTTTCTAGTAATTCTATGTACTTCATTTGATTTTTATTTGTATTTTTGAAGTTTTATATAAGTTTAATAAGAAGGGCAATTTTGAATTTGATGTGTATGGAAATTTTATGATTTTTGCACTTAAACTGCGTGGACGCCCGTCCGCCTTGACCAATTTTAGGACGAGCGTCCACTAAGCACTCGGCGCCCGTCGCTTTATTCCTCCAATCTCAGATGTGATTTCAAATCTTGGGCGAAGCGTCTAATAAAGCGGGCGCCCGTCCGATTTCATCTGATTTCCCGGTGGGCGCCCGTCCCACTGAGTTGAACAGCGTCCAACCTCTGTCTATATATACCCCATCATCGAGTGAACCCTCACTTTTTCAGAATTTCAAAACGCAAAAACGGGTTTTTTCCCTCCTTTTGCCCTAAAATCGTCGATTCTACACCGTTTTGGGCGATTCAAAGTGCTACAGGCCGCCCTTGATACCCTCTCTTTGATTTTCATAACCAAATCCCCCAACACACGATATTTTTGGAGAATCAGGACCCACTTCAGTCCGACTTTTTGAGAGAAAAATCCGATTTTGGGAGCCAATCTTGTGTTGTTTGGACTCGTTGTCACCTCAATCAACATCTACTCACCCTACTTGGTAAGTTAGTAACAACTTTTCTGGATTTCATTCACGTTTTTGTGAGTTCGATCTTTGAGTCGGCTCGTTTTCTTGAATGTCACCTTAATTTGTTTTTTTTTTCTGGTTTTGGTGTTTCTTTCTGCTCTGTTTTGGTGATGTGGTGTTGTGATGGGTGATGAATGGATTGTTTGGTGATGGTTATGGTGGTGGATGTGGTTTGGTTGTTTTGAAATCCCGCTTTGGATGTTAAACGGGTACCTTGTTTTGTTTTGGGATCGTTGTGTTTTACTCTAGGAGTGCATAATGGTTCATAAGAAGGCAGTTGTGAAGAGGCATGGTAAGGAAGTGGCCCGGGAGGCGGGGAAAAAGCGTAAAGAGATTGACCCCACCTTAGTTGATCCTAACCGGGGTGTGAGTATTCGTGAGCAACCCCTTAGAGCCACCCAAACTAGGGCAACCTTACGAGATGAGCCAACCTCGGAGTCTGAGACGGATGATGATGTGCCTTTAGTACGGATGCCGAGAGTTCAGAGAGGTGGAGGTTCGTCTAGGGCTGAGGAAACTGTCGAGGCTACCCGGGAAGAGGAGCCAGGTTGTACTAGGGCAGCCCCTCCTAGAAAGAAGTCTAAAACCGTTGCCCGATGCCATTGCCTCGTCGTTTAGTGAACCACAGAGCCCATGAAGTTTATACTAAACATTATTTTTCGAGAAACATGTTGGTTGAGAGGGCTATTTTGGAGGCGAAGGTCGATCCGGGATTCGTTAAGTTGCTTAAGGATAGGAAATGGGAAGCCTTGATGACAATCCCGACTACCCGGTGAATAGCTCCTAGTTCGGGAATTTTATGCAAACTGTTCGGAAACCGACTTGGGGACAAAGGTAGTCGTGGTTCGAGGGGTAGAAGTTCCTTTACACGGAGGTGATTAATCGGAAATACAACTTAGCGGCTTTCGGGTCGGGATTATAAGGAGGAGATTGTGCATAGACGAGTTTGGGGCGGATCCTTTGGAGGAGTTGAGATTGAGAGTTTGCCCGGATGTGGCCTGGACGTTGAGACCGGGAGGAGACCGGAAGGAGTTGGTTACCACGACCTGGACGGAGGATTGGAAGGTCCAGTGTCGATTCATTCAGAATCGGTTGTTGCCTAAGAACAACTTGACACATTTTCATATAGGTGACCTGGGCATGTTGTATGCGTTGACATTTGGCTTGAATGTGGATGTGGGACAAGCATTATACGACGAGATCTCGATCAATCAGAAGGTTTATACACGGAGCTTGATCGTCCCTCACTTGATCCACAGTTTGTGTCTCGATGCCGGTGTGCCTGAGTTTGGGGCGGATCATAAACCGAAGAACCCTAGGCCTATACAAAGGGAAAGGAGTAAGCCCTCGGGACATTCTGAGCCGGAGGCACCTCAGGAGCCTGGTTCATCTTCGGTCCCGCTTCGAGCGTCTACACTTCCTACCTTATCTCCCGCAGTTAGGATGCGGTTGAGCATGGCCAACAGTTTACGGGAGTGGATGGGTGATATTCGGGATACGCAGAACAACATTTTGACGATTCTGAAGTGTTTCAATGAGAACCGGAAACCAAGGGATGACCGGATCTTCGCTCCGAGCTCCGTTGATTATCTTTTTACTGATGAGATTGAGCAGGTCATTGCGGATGCTCTACACGACTCTGAGTCATCTTCAGATGAGGAGCAGCCTGACTCGGTAGCTAGGGCTACGGCATCACCTTCTAGACCCTCCTCTGATCCTCCAGCTGATGATTCTGCGGCGCCGAGCCAACCTTGATCTTATTTTGTCTATTTTCACATTGGTTGTTTTGTATTGACAATTTTACTTATACGGTTCGTTGTATTTTTGATATTGCTACTATTTGTTTTCGATGGATCTTGTAAGCCATAAGGCGAGCGTACTTTCATTTCAACTGTGTTTCAACTTTCTGGATGTATTGAGTGCTCTCACTTTGATTTATCTTTATTTTTTTTGATATCTCTTTCCATGTTAGTATGACTCCCCGTTTTCCCCGAGATGTTTCCATGTTGTCTAAGATGTGCAGGTATCTACATTGTGCAGTTACGCATTCTTGATATCATTATGAAGGCTCGGCCCGACCAAAGATTCGAGTTTCGATTTAAATCAGCTAAGTCTTTTCTTTTTTCCGTTTTGCACAACATGAGGACATGTTGATTTTTAAGTGTGGGGGAGGGGAATGTTTCGATATGTATCTACACATTTGTTTATTTCGTAATGTTTCTATGCAAATGAGCTAAAATGAGCTAAAATTTTAGAAATTTTCCGACACTGTTGTTTTTGTTTTGTCCCGAGTAGGCAATACATGTTAATGTTCTTTGTTTTCGATAGTCATCTATGCTACGTATCATATATTTGGTAAGTTAGATGTTTCACCTGGCACTATTTTTCACGAGCCATAGTGAATGATGAGCTAATTTATAAAGCTATACCCCTTTTGGATTAGTGGTTTTTGATTTTCTCGTAAGTCATGTGCTTAGTGCTACGTATATATCGTGAGGTTTATGATAGTTTGTATTTAGTTTCGAGTATGATATACTGTGAATATCTAGACGTTTGAATGTGATAAGTAACACGTAGTTATTGTCAAATGAAAAAGTTGAATTAATATGAAATTATTGGGTGTGTCGAAAGCTAGTCGATGATTTGAGTGAGATAGGGTATACCACGTATGTCCTATACCACTATGATGACTAAAAGCTCACGACAGTCAGAAGAAGCTGCTTTATGATTGGAGTAAGGTAGGGTATTATCTCGAAATGTCCTATTCTGCTATGACAGGGCAAGAGCTCATTCTGATGTGTGTTTTAAGTGAAAAGTTAAATCAACTGGTAAAGTGTTATGAAATGTATATAAGACTAAGTTATCGTCTATCTTATCTTATCCCAGTGAAACCGATGAGATATGTTGTAGGGATTATCCTCTGAGTATTTGAAAAAGCCCTAGATACATTCGATCATTCTTTTAGGGATATATCACGTTTGCGGTGGTGCATCTTATGAGTGTCACGATTACTAGTCTACAAGGGGTATTAGCTAGTTTGCTTTGAGTTTCTCGAGTTTGGATATAGTGGAAGTTTATTATGGCTATGCACACGCACAAGGGTGAACTTCGATTTATTGGATATGTGTTATGCATGTTTAGATGCTGTTCTTTCTCGAGCCTAACTTTTGTTTTGTTTTGCTCGGGGCGAGCAAAAGCTTAAGTGTGGGGAGTTGTTAAGGGTGAATTTATACGATTTATAACGCTATATTCTATGATATTTTTCCCGTAATTGTACTAAATTGCATAAGAAACGAGGTTTAATGGATATATTGAGCAAATGATATTTTAGAAGAGTTAATCGCAAAATAGGTTGATTTATGTGTTTTAATTATGATTTTATGATTATTGGAGCATTATTACATTTTGCGATGTTTTTATGTGTTATAGATACATGTTTGAGGCTCAAAAGATGATCAAAGGTTGATTAAGTTCGAGCTAATTGATGATAAAAGAGATAATGAAGAAGTGGGAGAGAGATAGAAGAGATAAAGATAAATAAATCAAAATCGATCATATCAAATCAAGCGTCCTGCAATCTCCGTCCAGGTGGGCGGGCGTGCAGTGTAATTGAACAGCGTCCCGTGATGTCATCTTTGATTCGAGAAGTTTGGGCGCTTTGGAGTGGACGCTGGATGGACGAGCGTCTGGTCATGACTCGGCCCGATTCGAAGTTTTATTGAAGAGTGGACGGGCGTTCAAGGTTTCAGACGGGCGTCCGGTGGCCGACTTAGCAGAACCGACTTTAAAATCTATATATAGTCGGCTGTTTTCTCCACAAAAAGGGATCATACACACATCATTCAAAACCCTAAACCTAGGGGCGGCTTTAGGCTGCGTTTTTCATCTTTTTATTCCTATTTTTATGCTCTTAAATTAGATTAAACATTAGTTACTTTTTATGCAATCGTTTCGCAAATTTGAGTTCTTGAGGATGTTCGAGGGCTAAAAGCTTCATCAAACGAGTATTGTGAAGCCGTCCAACAATTGTTGATTTCGTTTTCTTCGATTATACTGTGAGTTTTTAATAAAGGTTGTTTCTTATTCATGCTTATTCATGTTTAATTTGCTTTTATATCGGAAGATATGCATGTGTTGATTGTTTATTGTTGATGGAAGTCTTAATAAACCCTAGATCACCATGAATAAGAATAGTAACTCGAATCTATCACAACGGAAGTTAATAGGTCTGATTACTAGATTATAAACACAAAGTTTGCACCTTTGGTTATTAAACGCGTTAATCTTACATCGGAAGATGATAGATTGATAGATGAACTTTCTAAGGAATTAGGGTTCATGTTTAGGTGAGGTGAATCACAACCTGAATAAAAACGGCAATATAATCGAGATAGGGAATCAATGCTTGTTGGATAGGTGGATCAATCCTCGTTTGCTCGTTATAAATTTGATTTAAATCCTTAAAAGCTTGAATTTGTCTAGTTAGTTACTTTTATCCGCATCTTAGATTAGTTAGTTTAAATTGGTTCGCAGCCCGTATCTTTCCTGGCTTTAGATCATCTCTTCTGTCCAGTTTTACGTTTTAGTTAAGTTTAATTTACAGTATTCGTTTAGTTTTATCCGTTATTTAGCTTAGTAATCGTGACATAGGTTAGTTAGATAAAAACTAGAAATCACAATCGTTTAGTTCCCCGTAAGATCGACCCGGCATTAGCCTCCATACTACGATCCTTATACTTGAGGTTAACCGGATTATTACTTGTTTATTTTGTGTTGATAAAATCCGTGACAACTGAAAAGATCCTTCTAAGCTATTTCTTCACTGTTTTCACAATGAAGTGATATCGGCTTATCAGACCTGGAATTACTCCCAGACCAAAAAGGAAATTCTAAGCACTATGAGTAAACACTGAGCCCGAGATCAACGTAATGATCATCCTTAATCTGACTACAAGTCGAATCGATTGTAGTCAACCATATTCAAGTTTGCACTGAATATACAAGCATATGATTCCTCGTTCTCTAAAGATACTTGAGGACGTACTAAAACTGCTACTTATTGCTCAAATCCAAGATTCGATTACTATTGACTTATAATAACCTGACTTGCCGTTATCCAAGAGAGACTCTATCCCATTTTCTCTTTATCCGGAGATTTAGAGAATCATTCCTGAGAGGTAGGGTAGGACTACTCTCGATGAATGGTGCAACCGTATATGCATAATCATCTTATTCAATAAGATAGGTGGGATAGCCAATGACTCATTCTTGTGAATTTGACCGAATCAAGTTCTTAGAATATAGTCCAATTCTCTCATCCAGAGAATCTAGGCGTGTCAGTTTCCGACTTCAGATAGCACACTCATGCTGTTTCCAACCGTTTCAGTGTTATCATTCATGAACACTAATACTACTACTTTACCAATATTGATATTCAGTCTACAAAAAGACTTATCAATATTTTGGTCAAATCCACATATTTTAAAACATGTGACTTTTAAATGACCGAGAGGTTCTCTTAAATCCACAAAGGATATAAGCCATGGCAGCCTCCTACCAAAGGTTCTTTCGAATGAATTAAGATATCGTTAGTCTCGCAAAAAAGGTCTTGGGGAATCACCCCTATCTTCCGCTTTGTAACGAAATCCGTTATTCATTCTTAGCTAAAACCCTTACGTTTCTAAATGAATTGATTCCGTTGTTCAACAAGAAAGTCTCGTGGAATCACCCCTATTTTCTCTCTTTCTAACGAAATCTAGCAAGATCGAGTGGTGAGAGAGTTCAAGGTCCAGTTAACTCTCTACTTGTCGTGAAATCACCCCTATACCACTCAACTTTGCGCCGAAAGTTTAAACTTTCCTATTCATTCGACTCTTTTCCATGTAGATCCAATTGCTCCCACTGGGCCTGAGACACTCGGTGGTTCTACAAGAGCTGAAACAACTCCGGAGTACCAAAACTCCATTCACGGGGTTAAGGTTTTCAAACCAACCTCTATAATCGAGAATCCTATACACCCCACCAAGAGCCATAGGTTATCAATCACCCCAAAGAGATTATAAAGTCCACAAAATCACAATGGGTCAACGGTTAAACCATACTCCCACTGTGTGTCTTGGGTGGATTGACATTCGATCTAGTAGTATTTATCGGTGTAATCACCAACAACCGATGTGGTGCGATTAAATCGAGATAGTAACTACCTTTGGGTAACCGTAGTCCAAGGTTTAAGGTTGTTACTTATAGATTCTATCAGAAGGCTTGTGACAGTTCAACCGTCACTTTCTGATCTCAAGAATCTTATAATCAACCTTCACTCGTCTCATTAAGATGTTTCACAAACAGTCACAATCTGAACGTATCAAAAATTTCGATCCTACCTTTAAGCATTAAATGCTAAATGCCTACATTTATGGAAGTGGTGTGAACCGAATTCACTCCTTATCCATAAACTCACTAGCATCTTCTAGGTAGACTTCTCGGTTTACATAATAATGTTAACCGTTATTTTGCAACGAATTATCTTAATCGAGTTTAGCGATTGTATTGTAGCATATCAATAACTATGTAGGGCAAGTCTATGGTTTCTTCCTCGGTGAGAAACATTCCACTAGGAGGCGGGCCGAGCATCGATCCCAAGACTATGCGATAGCCTATTTCCGAGCATGGAATACTCTATTCTCTGCTAAAATCGAGACACCTCCTCGTATTCTTTCGATAAACCAACCAATGTTTTGAGTAGTTATCGAGACGAATGTCACCACTCAAAATCTCCCACTAGCTTGTATCTCTCACTAGACCCGAAGGTCATGGTGAACAAGCTATTTTACCCTTCAAAACTATTACCCTTTCCCGATTGAAAAGAAAACTTAGTCATTGTTCCTTTGAGATAGTGTTCCAAGACTGGAGATAGGAATCACCCTTAGCCACCAAGAGGTCTTGTCTCTAGGATATATGCACTAATTAATAGATATTGAAAGGTCGTTTATCTTAATACGAAACCTTTTACCTTTAATAGTTTTAGATGTGTTACACGTACTTATTCAATTTGTTCTAAGTGGTTCGACTTTATCAAACAAAAGTCCGAGTCTCGGATTCATACTACAAATGTCATATTCACTTTCTATGTGGCAACAATATATCGAGTTGAAAGTGAATCCAATTGTTTCAACGAATCAGTAAACGTAAAATAAATTTTTCGTGATATTCAAGGATAGAATCCAAATTCATTTCCTTATATCACTCCCACTATTCTAGTTGAAATTTGAAATTATCGCCCGTTGTTACTTTATTAATGCACAGACATTATTGTTCTTCCAAAGAACTAAGCCACTTGAGTCAAGTTACTCGGTTAAGAAAGTCGCTAAGGATTCATTGGTTAGTGATCCAAATCACTTTCCTTATCCTATACTTTCTTTAATTAATGTTTCGTTTAGCCTCAAAACTTTAGTTAAGATGATTAACACTTATAGACATTCTTTCCCATTCTTAACTTTCCTTAAAAGGGAATAGTCTTGAACTAGCGATTCGTTTGAGTAGACACTACTCGTGAACTGTGGGATGTCTAATGAAAGTGTTACCCAGTGGGGACTGATTTTCTAATAAATCGAGAAAAACATAGTATAAAAGCTCACACTAGTTTATCGGTTCCAAATACCGTCTAACTAGCGACACTTTAATTTATGATTCTCCAATTTTTCTATCAGAAAATTTCTCGTGTAGACACTACACAATTCACTAGAAGAATTTTATCGTCCCAATCATCTTTCAAACTAACTACGGTTGTCTCTCGTTCTGCACGAGTGACAGCAGTGACATGCCTATTTACGTCACTTAAGTTTTGAAGGCTTCAAGAGAAATATCTCTTCCGAAAAATTAATCGTATATGAGATTAATAAATACAACGTTCCAGTTACTTACCACTTTTTAACGAAGTCATTACTAGTCAATTTTACACTAGCAGTCTAGCACCTTAGAGAGATATATATATTACAGTTGTAAATAAAATTTGACAGAAAATAAATCCAAATCATACACTACTAAAATTTTAGGAACATAAACTAAGTACTTATAGTCTATCCTACCGTTCCAAGGATTTAATCTAATGCCTCAGTGCCGCCTTAGGGTAGGTCAAAGAGGTTTCGATTAATATTGAAGATCAGATTGAGAATCGAACATCTCATTTGTGATCGTCAATCACCTTTCCTTTTTTCGAGCAAGGTACTACCAAAAATACCCTTTATGAGTGTGACCTACTGTCTCAGATTTTTAGGTAGACCCCGAGTGTGCCGCCTTAGGGTCGGTCAGTGACCCGACGAGTACCCAAAATCCTATCCTTTCGGAGACCAAGCCTTGAATTTTGATAGCGGTGAAGGCCTTCCTTAGGGGGCCGAAATCAAAGCCGGCACGAGGCGTCACCATTCTCTCACGTTGCTTGTGTCAACAAGAGGCGTGGGGTCGGTTTGTCGCCTCTCCGCTCCCACTCAATATTTTGAAAAAGTGGTGGGTTTCACGATCACGTTTTTGGACTTGATGTTTCATTAAGGAACAATAAATCATAGGCCCGAATGTTGTCGGTTATGTGGGCTAGCCCACCCGACCTATTCGTTAGAACATATGTGGCCGTCGGACGGGTCAAGGCTAGGAGAGCTCCGTTGAGCCGTAGCGGCTCTTCGGATGGCTCAGTATTGCCGACCCGTGCAAACGCGCCACACACGTGGAGGGTGAAGTCGATTGAGCCGTAGCTACTGTTGACCACCCAACCGTGGTTAAACCACTTTCGAACCTGTTTGCCCGTGATTATCCAATCCTTAAACATCAAACATTCACGTAGACACTACGGAACAAAAACGTAATCTCGTCTTAGGTAAGGTGGAATTCACCAAGAATCCAACACCTTAACCACGAGGTTTCGGGATTTTACTCCTTATGCTTTCGCAGAGTGGGATTCACCGAGAATCCATCACCCAACCTCGACGATTGAAAAAACCCGTGTTCCTCGGTTTTTACCCTAATTAGTTTCTAATTAATATCAAACAATTAATTAAAACTAATCGTGTGTTTTATACATGCCTAACTAATTCCTCGAATTAATTTCTACATGTATGCATATGGAGTGGAATTCATGATATGATGCATTTCATGGCAATTTTCCGGTTCTACTCATACAATCTACACATGTATACTAGTGCGGAAAATAAACACCGAGATGGACCGTTGGCACCCCCGTAACTAATCTACTCGAAAATAAATTAAAACCCTAATCTGCAGCTGTTAAGAATCTTCGACGATCGGAATATCAAACGAACTCGGATCGGGACGAAACTTTCTAGATCTGATCTTCATTCTTCGGACTTGAAGATGGACGGTCGGATTGGAGCTTTGACTTGTCAATATTCCTCAGTGAGCCGCCCAACTTGCTGCTGAAACAGACTCTTACAGCAGCGCATCATTTACTTCCCGAGGCCGATCGGGGATCAAGATGAATCCCGATCGTCCTGAAAATTTTATCTCACGTCCAAAACTCCATGATTATCGATCTGACCGGTCGGATTTTAATTTGAACGGTCCAATTGTTCCCAGAAAATCGAAGAAGTCACAGTTAGGGTTTCTGTGAATCCTGCGTTTTTCTGTTACAGCAGCCACTTCGCAGCAACGAACGGAAACCCAAACGGACTCTGATCGACACCAAAATTTGTGGGATTGTTCATCAACTTCCAATCTTGATTCTGACCGGAGGGATCTTCGTTTTAACGGCTCAAACAACGGAAAAAATGAAAAGACTAAACAGCTAATGTACAGATCTATTTTCTGGAAATTAAAATTGCAATAATACATGAATTACATAATTTCCTATACTCATATGAACGAATTTTCATCGTTTATATGAGTTTACAATAGATCTAACGGGAAAACGGTGCCAACCCCAATCCATCTCTTCAACCATAGCAATTTAAAAATTATTAATACATAATAATAAGTAAAATATCACCTACATGCAATTCCACTCCTTTAAATCGTTTAATTATGATTATGACTATATAAATCGTGGAACCTGGCTCCGATACCACATGAAGGATGCAGGTTCTTAGATCTAAACGAATTAGATCTACGCAGCGGACGGATCACGATTTATACATCACAATACATAATTAAAGGACTTAAACTACTACAAGGGGGTTAAGATCATGTTACCAATATAGGGAAGAGAAGCCTTGATCTTCCGATGTGTTCTCCAAACGGCGGTTGGTGGACACCCTTCTTGATACACGAGCCTCCTTGATATGCAACCAGAAAAATCCCGAAGATTTTTCCAACTCGAACCCTAAGAATAGAGGCCGAAATTTTTCGGCCAATTTCTCTCGGTGAATAGTGACGTGAATAGTACCTTGCCATTAGACTTGGGAGAACTCTCTTTATATAGGAGAGTAATCAATGTCCTCCAAGGATTAAATAATTAAGTGATAATTATCACATTAATCCTTTTCCAAATAAAAGATAAATAAAATGATTATCCCAAACAAATTAGGATAAATCATATTATTATCTAATATTCCATGAATTATCATTTAACAAATAAAAGATAAATCACATGTCAAAATAATTATCCAAGAAAACTAATTTCTCTCTAATTAAATGATGATATTGGCGCCACCTTTAGGGTCAAAAGCCCACATAAATGTGTTTTTTATGTATTATATTATTTAGCCCAACTAAATAATATACATGCATATCAATTAATTAAATTTCACCAATTAATTATCAATGAGGCCCAAGTAACAAGATTACTAGTCCGAATTACGAAGCCACATCGGGGACCATGGACCTATAACCGTAGCTCCAATAATTAATTATTCATCGAACGTAAAGTACATTAATTATTAATTCCGGGATTACGCCACCATAAACCCGAATCGAACTCTACCGATTATAGATGTATACTTATACTCAACCCATGTAGGCGAATAAGCGTCCATTGATATAATCACTACATACGGATTAACCCTCCATAGATCGTCCATTCTCGAGTGGGAAGTCTCCGTGAACCCGACTCGAATATCTTATCCTTATTTACCATTAACCCCTAATGATCAATTAGTACACATATCGACTAGTAGCTAATTAGTCAAATGTGAACTCCGGGATCGATCACTTTCTTAGGGCTAACAAACAAGGGGGATCGCTCTCTACTTCCCGCGAGGAAGGAATGGATTCCATGTCTGTGAAAATCGAACTACTCACTCATCCGAGATAGTGCCAATGAGAAGTGGCTTGGAACACATATTAAAGTGAACCGTAACTAACACATCAAACACTACCCGGGACAAGCGGCATCCTGTGATCACCTCGGGATTAAGGTTGATCCATATATGATCATCTAATGATTTAATAAGATTCCTCGATTACGGAATTATACCGAGAAATACAGATTAAATCGGTCCAATCCTATATGAATGCCATCATATATAAATGCCCCACGTAGGTACCTCTACCGGCAGTTCGGATAAGACTATCACACCCTAAGGTGTTACAGGCGCATTATTGGTGTTTTAATCAAGAGACCCTAAACTCGATTAAGTTCACCACGGACTAACAGTTTAAGTATATCACCACTAACTCAATCCTCACGTGTAATCCATACACTGAGTTAAGTGGTTACATACAGATATACTTAGGGTTTCTTGCAGCGATGTATTACTTTACAAGCACAAAGCAAGTAATAAGGTAAGATAAATTCTGTCATTCATTATTAAAAACAATTACACAAATTGTCTTTCGGGCACTACACCTAACACTCAGGGTCTTCAGATTTGTGGGCATAGGTAGCTTAGCTCTTGCTTCTATCTTAGCTCTATCGACCTCTATTCCTTTCCCCGACACTCTGTGGCCTAACACAATTCCCTCAGTGACCATGAAATGACACTTCCCCCAATTTAAAACTATGTTTGTCTCTTCACAACGCTCAAGCACCTTGTCAATATTAGACAAACACTCATCAAAAGTATCACCAAAAATGCTAAAGTCATCCATAAAGAGTTCCATGAAATGCTCTATCATATCAACAATAATGGCAACCATGCATCGCTGGAATGTCACGAGTGCATTACACAACCCAAACAGCATTCTTTTGAATGCAAAGGTGCCATAAGGACACGTGAAGGTAGTCTTATCCTGGTCATGTTTATCAATGTGGATCTGATAGTATCCACTAAAACCATCTAAAAATCAATAAAACGTATGACCACTTAGACGCTCTAGCATTTGATCAATAAACGGGAGGGGGAAATGATCTTTTCTCATTTTATGCGAAAATCAATACACACCCTATGGCCAGTAACTAAACGAGTAGGAATGGGTTCACCTTTATCATTCAGCTCAACAGTGATGCCTCTTTTCTTGGGCACAACTTGCGTGGGGCTCACCCACTCACTATCGGATATCGCATAGATTATCCCCAGCTCCAGCATCTTCACTACATCTTTCCTCACCACCTCTTGCAAATATGGGTTCAGCCGTCTCTGAAATTGCCTGACCAGCTTGGCACCCTCTTCAAGGATTATTTTGTGCTTGCAGATATCAGCACAAATCCCCTTGATGTCAACCATCTTCCATCCAAAGGAATTTTTGTGTTTCTTTAGAACATGAATCAACTTAGCTTCCTGCAAAACGGTTAGTGCAGACGAAATAATAAGAGGAAGTAATTTATCAGGTTCTAAAAATACGTACTTTAAATGATCAGGAAGTGGCTTAAGCTCCAGATCAGTCGGTGGTTCCTCGATTGACGGCCTTGGTAGCTTGCCAGTCAAACCGAGCTCTAGCTTCTTGTTCCATTCCACATGGACATAAGGAGTTGCCTCCAAATGGTAAACCTGGATCCGCATTCTTGGATCAACATCTTCCGCTGTGCTTGACTTCATCAAGTATTCTTCCATCGGTTCTTGGTATCCCTGCAGGTTAGTGTGCTCCAAAATACAAGGATATATAGCATCAACAGAAAAACAATCACTCTTTTCATCCTCATGATGCTTCATTGCATTATACACATTAATGGCCACACTCTCTTTCCCAACTCGTAGTATGATCTCCCCCCTCTTAACGTCTATCAAGGTCTTTCATGTATTCAAGAAAGGCCGACCTAAAAAGAGGAGTCTTTGCATCCATATCCATATCCAAGACTACGAAATCAACGGGGAATAAAAACTTGTCAACTTGCACTAACACATCTTCAGCTACCCCCATAGGTTTCCTAACAGACCTATCTGCAATCTGTAGGGTCATCCCTGTCGGTTCTAATTTACCCAATCCCAACTTCTCATAAATTCCTCCAGGCATCAGCCTCACAGAAGCCCTTAGATCACATAACACATTTTTGAACATTGTCTCTCCAATGGTAATTGGGATGGTAAAGCTACCTCTATCCTGCATCTTAGGGGGTATCCTATTCTCAAAGATTGCAGAACATTCCTCACTCAAATGCACCATCTGTTGCATCCTTTCTTTATTCGACAACATTCCTTTCAAAAATTTAAAGTATGGGGGAATGCTCGAAATTGCCTCTAATAGGGGAATATTTACCTCTACCTTTCTTAAGAGATTCAGAAATTTCGCCTGACCTTGGGTCAGTATGTCCTTTCTGGGTCCCTTAGGAGGATAGGGTAAAGTATTAACATCAAAATCATGAGGGGGAGGAGGAATTCTGTTTTTCTTACCTTTTTCTTTAGGCGGCGAGGGTTCTTCTTCTTTGATATCCAAGACCACATAGTCTTTCTTTTGCTTTGCCTCTTCCGACGCTTTCTTTGTTGCCTCTAACAACGCTTTCTTTGTCGCTTCCAACTCTTTCCTCATCGCAGCCATTTCCTTCTCAACACTGACAATTTCCAAATCTTCAATTTTGACTTCACCGTACATGACCCCTTCACGGTCAACCACCTTCTCTTTCTCGGCTTTCTCAGTTTCTACTTTCTCGGCACACAATTCCTTCTTCTTATCACTTGGCCCAACCTCTTTACCACTTCGTGTGAACACAACATTCACACCTCTCGGGTTTCTCTCAGTATTGCTCTGGAGCCCACCACTCAGATTTGTCTTTAGAGTGTCAGTTATTTGACCTACTTGGGTCTCCAAGTTCCTAATAGCAGAGTGGGTGGCCACTTTTTGCTCTACATCATTTTTGTTTAACTCAGAAACAGTCCTATCTAGTCTTTCTAGGAGTATCTCAGCGGGCATCTTCTGAACACCAGAATTGTTTGATTGCTGATTCTTTTGATTGCTCTGGTGCAGATGAGCATTCGGATGCTGATAGGTGCTAGAATTATTATTTCTCGGCGGCTGGCTCGCTTGCTGATTCTGATTGTTTTGCTGGCCTTGATTCTGAGATTGCTGATTCTGGTTATTCTGATAATTGCCTTGGCCCTGATTCTGGTAGGAATTCTTATTCTGGGGATTCTGGTTTCAAGGTCGGTTGTATGGGCTCTGGTTTTGTCTGAAACCTTGGTTTTGATTATTGTTACGATTCCAGTTCTGATTCTGCCCCTGATTTCAACCTTGATTCTACTGATTCTGATTTCACTGCCCCTGATTCCCTTGTCCAACATAGCTCACATCATATTGTTATGAATCATCACCCATACCATAATCCATTTGCGGCCCTTACTGTATGTCGAAATTCTCATTCCACTGATGTTTGTCAAACTCTTGCTGATCCATACTCATCTGCCCCATCGCATAGACATTCATTCTCTGTTGATTATTCTGGGTTCCAAATTGTTGTTGTGCTGGAGTAGGTGGCAACTGTTGAGGATAAGTGGGCTTTTTCGATGATGTACATTCCATGGCAGAATGTCCACCTCCACAAAGTTGGCATTGTTGTGCCTTCTTTCTTTCCAACTCCATTTGGTCCATCTTTAGCACCATTTCTTGCATCTTGTCATGCATGGCAGATTCTCTATCGAGTTCTTCTTTCAGCGACTTTAAACTTTCCATCGGGGCTTTCTTCTTCTTTCTACTGGACCCCCCATTGACCTTCCCCATCTGCCATATTCTCAATCTGTCTCATAGCTTGTTCTGGTGGCAGATTCATGATATCTCCGCCACTTGCGGCGTTCAGCTTGTTCTGGTCCACTGGCTCTAAGGCTCTGAATAGTATAATTACTTACTCAACAGTGGAAAAACCGTGTGGAGGGCATCTCTTCAGTAGGCCCCGAAATCTCATATGTCTCTTTTAGTATCTCTCCCTCGAGACCATCAAATGAAGAGATTTCTTCTTTCAGATCTAAAATCTTCGCCGGAGGAAAATACTTCCTCAAAAATACTCTCACTACATCCGCCCATGTATGTAACGAATCATTAGGTAATTAATCATACCAATCCTTAGCAGCTCCTCTCAGTGCAAACGGGAAAACTATCAGCTTTATTGCCTCTTCGCTAACCCCATTATATCTCATCATCCCACAAATTTGGAGAAAATGATCCAGAAAGCTATTTGGGTTCTCAGTTGACTTCCCGTGGAACAAGGCGTGTTCCCCCAACATGTTCAAGATATTCTGCTTTATATCATGTTGTTAGCATTAATAGGAGGTACTCAAATTGGATTGTGCCCCGTGACTTCCTGCAGAGTAGTCACATAATCTTGGTAGACTCTCGGTCCTTGCACCTGCTGAGCCCTCTGTGGCTGATAATTCCGTTGTTGATAAAACTACTGCATATGGGGTTGCTGAGGATATGGGTTTGGTAACGAGTTCGAATTCATGTTTTCTTCATATTAACGAGTTCAAATTCGTGTTTTTCTCTGGTAACGAGTTGTCCTTCCTGAAAAAATGGTTTTTTCTCTGATAACGAGTTGACGTCGCCGGAAATTTGTGTTTTCCCTTTATAACGAGTAGAAATTTGTGTTTTATCTTTGGTAACGAGTTCGAATTCATGTTTGCTTCATATTAACGAGTTCAAATTCATGTTTTTCTCTGGTAACGAGTTGTCCTGGAAGAAAAAAAGGTTTTTTCTCTGATACAAGTGGACATCGCCGGAAATTTGTGTTTTCCCTTTATAACGAGTAGAAATTTGTGTTTTATCTTTGGTAACGAGTTCTAATTCATGTTTTCTTCATATTAACGAGTTCAAATTCATGTTTTTCTCTGGTAACGAGTTGTCCTTGAAGAAAAAAGGTTTTTCTCGATAGCAGTGGACATCGCCGGAAAAATTTGTGTTTTCCTTTATAGCGAGTAGAAATTTGTGTTTTATCTTTGGTAACGAGTTCGAATTCATGTTTTCTTCATATTAACGAGTTCAAATTCGTGTTTTTCTCTGGTAACGAGTTGTCCTTGAAGAAAAAAAGGTTTTTTCCCTGATAACGAGTTGACATCTCCAGAAATTTGTGTTTTCCCTTTATAACGAGTGGAAATTTGTGTTTTATCTTTGGTAACAAGTTCGAATTCATGTTTTCTTCATATTACGAGTTCAGATTTGTGTTTTTCTCTGGTAACGAGTTGTCCTTGAAAAAAAAGGTTTTCTCTCGATAACGAGTTGACGTCGCCGGAAATTTGTGTTTTCCCTTTATAACGAGTAGAAATTTGTGTTTTATCTTTGGTAACGAGTTCGAATTCATGTTTGCTTCATATTAACGAGTTCAAATTCGTGTTTTTCTCTGGTAACGAGATGTCCTGGAAGAAAAAAAGGTTTTTTCTCTGATACAAGTGGACATCGCCGGAAATTTGTGTTTTCCCTTTATAATGAGTAGAAATTTGTGTTTTATCTTTGGTAACGAGTTCTAATTCATGTTTTCTTCATATTAACGAGTTCAAATTCATGTTTTTCTCTGTAACGAGTTGTCCTTGAAGAAAAAAAAAGTTTTTCTCTGATAGCAGTGGACATCGCGGAAATTTGTGTTTTCCTTTATAACAGTAGAAAAATTTGTGTTTTATCTTTGGTAATGAGTTCGAATTCATGTTTTCTTCATATTAACGAGTTCAAATTCGTGTTTTCTCTGGTAACGAGTTGTCCTTGAAGAAAAAAAAAAGGTTTTTCTCGATAGCAGTGGACATCGCGGAAATTTGTGTTTTCCTTTATAGCAGTAGAAATTTGTGTTTTATCTTTGGTAACGAGTTCGAATTCATGTTTTCTTCATATTAACGAGTTCAAATTCGTGTTTTTCTCTGGTAACGAGTTGTCCTTGAAGAAAAAAAAGTTTTTCTCGATAGCAGTGGACATCGCCGGAAATTGTGTTTTTTCCTTTTATAACGAGTAGAAATTTGTGTTTTATCTTTGGTAACGAGTTCGAATTCATGTTTTCTTCATATTAACGAGTTCAAATTCATGTTTTTCTCTGTAACGAGTTGTCCTTGAAGAAAAAAGGTTTTTCTCTCGATAGCAGTGGACATCGCCGGAAATTTGTGTTTTCCTTTATATAGCGAGTAGAAATTTGTGTTTTATCTTTGGTAACGAGTTCGAATTCATGTTTTCTTCATATTAACGAGTTCAAATTCGTGTTTTCTCTCAGTAGAGTTGTCCTTGAAGAAAAAAAAGGTTTTTCTCGATAGCGAGTTGACATCGCCGGAAATTTGTGTTTTCCTTTTATAACGAGTAGAAATTTGTGTTTTATCTTTGGTAACGAGTTCGAATTCATGTTTTCTTCATATTAACGAGTTCAAATTCATGTTTTTCTCTCTGTAACGAGTTGTCCTTGAAGAAAAAAAGGTTTTTCTCACGATAGCAGTGGACATCGCCGGAAATTTGTGTTTTCCTTTATAGCAGTAGAAATTTGTGTTTTATCTTTGGTAACGAGTTCGAATTCATGTTTTCTTCATATTAACGAGTTCAAATTCGTGTTTTTCTCTGGTAACGAGTTGTCCTTGAAGAAAAAAGGTTTTTCTCTCGATAGCAGTGGACATCGCCGGAAATTTGTGTTTTCCCTTTATAACGAGTAGAAATTTGTGTTTTATCTTTGGTAACGAGTTCGAATTCATGTTTTCTTCATATTAACGAGTTCAAATTCGTGTTTTTCTCTGGTAACGAGTTGTCCTTGAAGAAAAAAGGTTTTTCTCGATAGCAGTGGACATCGCCGGAAATTTGTGTTTTCCACTTTATAACGAGTAGAAATTTGTGTTTTATCTTTGGTAACGAGTTCGAATTCATGTTTTCTTCATATTAACGAGTTCAAATTCGTGTTTTTCTCTGTAACGAGTTGTCCTTGAAGAAAAAAGGTTTTTCTCACGATAGCAGTGGACATCGCGGAAATTTGTGTTTTCCTTTATAACGAGTAGAAATTTGTGTTTTATCTTTGGTAACGAGTTCGAATTCATGTTTTCTTCATATTAACGAGTTCAAATTCGTGTTTTCTCTCTGTTTTTCTCTGTAACGAGTTGTCCTTGAAGAAAAAAAAGGTTTTTCTCGATAGCAGTGGACATCGCTGGAAATTTGTGTTTTCCCTTTATAACGAGTAGAAATTTGTGTTTTATCTTTGGTAGCGAGTTCGAATTCATGTTTTCTGCATATTAACGAGTTCAAATTAATGTTTTTCTCTGGTAACGAGTTGTCCTTGAAGAAAAAAGGTTTTTCTCTCACGATAGCGAGTGGACATCGCGGAAATTTGTGTTTTCCTTTATAGCGAGTAGAAATTTGTGTTTTATCTTTGGTAACGAGTTCGAATTCATGTTTTCTTCATATTAACTAGTTCAAATTCATGTTTTTCTCTGGTAACGAGTTGTCCTTGAAGAAAAAAGGTTTTTCTCGATAGCAGTGGACATCGCCGGAAATTTGTGTTTTCCTTTATAACGAGTAGAAATTTGTGTTTTATCTTTGGTAGCGAGTTCGAATTCATGTTTTCTTCATATTACGAGAGTTCAAATTAGTGTTTTTCTCTGGTAACGAGTTGTCCTTGAAGAAAAAAGGTTTTTCTCACGATAGCAGTGGACATCGCCGGAAATTTGTGTTTTCCCTTTATAGCAGTAGAAATTTGTGTTTTATCTTTGGTAACGAGTTCGAATTCATGTTTTCTTCATATTAACGAGTTCAAATTCGTGTTTTCTCTGGTAACGAGTTGTCCTTGAAGAAAAAAAAAGTTTTTCTCGATAGCAGTGGACATCGCCGAAATTTGTGTTTTCCTTTATAACGTAGTAGAAATTTGTGTTTTATCTTTGGTAACGAGTTCAAATTCATGTTTTCTTCATATTAACGAGTTCAAATTCGTGTTTTTCTCTGGTAACGAGTTGTCCTTGAAGAAAAAAAAGGTTTTTCTCACGATAGCAGTGGACATCGCGGAAATTTTTGTTTCCCTTTATAACGAGTAGAAATTTGTGTTTTATCTTTGGTAACGAGTTCGAATTCATGTTTTCTTCATATTAACGAGTTCAAATTCGTGTTTTTCTCTGGTAACGAGTTGTCCTTGAAGAAAAAAAAAGTTTTTCTCGATAGCAGTGGACATCGCCGGAAATTTGTGTTTTCCTTTTATAGCAGTAGAAATTTGTGTTTTATCTTTGGTAACGAGTTCGAATTCATGTTTTCTTCATATTAACGAGTTCAAATTCGTGTTTTTCTCTGTAACGAGTTGTCCTTGAAGAAAAAAAGGTTTTTCTCACGATAGCAGTGGACATCGCGGAAATTTGTGTTTTCCTTTATAGCGAGTAGAAATTTGTGTTTTATCTTTGGTAACGAGTTCGAATTCATGTTTTCTTCATATTAACGAGTTCAAATTCGTGTTTTTCTCTGGTAGCGAGTTGTCCTTGAAGAAAAAAAAAGGTTTTTCTCTCGATAGCAGTGGACATCGCGGAAATTTGTGTTTTCCTTTATAACGAGTAGAAATTTGTGTTTTATCTTTGGTAACGAGTTCGAATTCATGTTTTCTTCATATTAACGAGTTCAAATTCGTGTTTTCTCTGGTAACGAGTTGTCCTTGAAGAAAAAAGGTTTTTCTCGATAACAGTGGACATCGCGGAAATTTGTGTTTTCCTTTATAGCGAGTAGAAATTTGTGTTTTATCTTTGGTAACGAGTTCGAATTCATGTTTTCTTCATATTAACGAGTTCAAATTCGTGTTTTTCTCTGGTAACGAGTTTGTCCTTGAAGAAAAAAAAAGTTTTCTCTCGATAGCAGTGGACATCGCGGAAATTTGTGTTTTCCTTTATAACGAGTAGAAATTTGTGTTTTATCTTTGGTAACGAGTTCGAATTCATGTTTTCTTCATATTAACGAGTTCAAATTCGTGTTTTTCTCTGTAACGAGTTGTCCTTGAAGAAAAAAAAAGTTTTTCTCGATAGCAGTGGACATCGCCGGAAATTTGTGTTTTCCCTTTATAGCGAGTAGAAATTTGTGTTTTATCTTTGGTAGCGAGTTCGAATTCATGTTTTCTTCATATTAACGAGTTCAAATTCGTGTTTTTCTCTGGTAACGAGTTGTCCTTGAAGAAAAAAAGTTTTTCTCGATAGCAGTGGACATCGCCGGAAATTTGTGTTTTCCTTTATAGCAGTAGAAATTTGTGTTTTATCTTTGGTAACGAGTTCGAATTCATGTTTTCTTCATATTAACGAGTTCAAATTCGTGTTTTTCTCTGGTAGCGAGTTGTCCTTGAAGAAAAAAAAAGTTTTTCTCGATAGCAGTGGACATCGCCGAAATTTGTGTTTTCCTTTATATAGCAGTAGAAATTTGTGTTTTATCTTTGGTAACGAGTTCGAATTCATGTTTTCTTCATATTAACGAGTTCAAATTCGTGTTTTTCTCTGGTAACGAGTTGTCCTTGAAGAAAAAAAAAGGTTTTTCTCGATAGCAGTGGACATCGCCGGAAATTTGTGTTTTCCTTTATAGCGAGTAGAAATTTGTGTTTTATCTTTGGTAACGTTTAATTCATGTTTTCTTCATATTAACGAGTTCAAATTCGTGTTTTTCTCTGGTAACGAGTTGTCCTTGAAGAAAAAAGGTTTTTCTCGATAGCAGTGGACATCGCGGAAATTTGTGTTTTCCCTTTATAGCAGTAGAGAAATTTGTGTTTTATCTTTGGTAACGAGTTCGAATTCATGTTTTCTTCTTCATATTAACGAGTTCAAATTCGTGTTTTTCTCTGGTAGCGAGTTGTCCTTGAAGAAAAAAAAAGTTTTTCTCGATAGCAGTGGACATCGCGGAAAATTGTGTTTTCCTTTATAGCAGTAGAAATTTGTGTTTTATCTTTGGTAACGAGTTCGAATTCATGTTTTCTTCATATTAACGAGTTCAAATTCGTGTTTTTCTCTGTATAACGAGTTGTCCTTGAAGAAAAAAAAAGGTTTTTCTCGATAGCAGTGGACATCGCCGGAAATTTGTGTTTTCCCTTTATAGCGAGTAGAAATTTGTGTTTTATCTTTGGTAGCGAGTTCGAATTCATGTTTTCTTCATATTAACGAGTTCAAATTCGTGTTTTTCTCTGGTAACGAGTTGTCCTTGAAGAAAAAAGGTTTTTCTCGATAGCAGTGGACATCGCGGAAATTTGTGTTTTTCCCTTTATAGCAGTAGAAATTTGTGTTTTATCTTTGGTAACGAGTTCGAATTCATGTTTTCTTCATATTAACGAGTTCAAATTCGTGTTTTTCTCACAGTAACGAGTTGTCCTTGAAGAAAAAAAAAAGTTTTTCTCGATAGCAGTGGACATCGCCGGAAATTTGTGTTTTCCCTTTATAGCGAGTAGAAATTTGTGTTTTATCTTTGGTAACGAGTTCGAATTCATGTTTTCTTCATATTAACGAGTTCAAATTCGTGTTTTCTCTGGTAACGAGTTGTCCTTGAAGAAAAAAGGTTTTTCTCGATAGCAGTGGACATCGCGCGGAAATTTGTGTTTTCCCTTTTATAGCAGTAGAAATTTGTGTTTTATCTTTTAGTAACGAGTTCGAATTCATGTTTTCTTCATATTAACGAGTTCAAATTCGTGTTTTCTCTCTGTAACGAGTTGTCCTTGAAGAAAAAAAAAAGTTTTTCTCTCGATAGCAGTGGACATCGCGGAAATTTTGTGTTTTCCACTTTATAGCAGTAGAAATTTGTGTTTTATCTTTGGTAGCGAGTTCGAATTCATGTTTTCTTCATATTAACGAGTTCAAATTCGTGTTTTTCTCTGGTAACGAGTTGTCCTTGAAGAAAAAAAAGGTTTTTCTCTCGATAGCAGTGGACATCGCCGGAAATTTGTGTTTTCCTTTATAGCAGTAGAAATTTGTGTTTTATCTTTGGTAGCGAGTTCGAATTCATGTTTTCTTCATATTAACGAGTTCAAATTCGTGTTTTTCTCTGTAGCGAGTTGTCCTTGAAGAAAAAAAAGGTTTTTCTCGATAGCAGTGGACATCGCGGAAAAATTTGTGTTTTCCCTTTATAGCAGTAGAAATTTGTGTTTTATCTTTGGTAACGAGTTCGAATTCATGTTTTCTTCATATTAACGAGTTCAAATTCGTGTTTTTCTCTGGTAACGAGTTGTCCTTGAAGAAAAAAAAAGTTTTCTCACGATAGCAGTGGACATCGCCGGAAATTTGTGTTTTCCTTTTTATAGCAGTAGAAATTTGTGTTTTATCTTTGGTAACGAGTTCGAATTCATGTTTTCTTCATATTAACGAGTTCAAATTCGTGTTTTTCTCTGGTAACGAGTTGTCCTTGAAGAAAAAAGGTTTTCTCTCGATAGCAGTGGACATCGCGGAAATTTGTGTTTTCCCTTTATAGCAGTAGAAATTTGTGTTTTATCTTTGGTAACGAGTTTCGAATTCATGTTTTCTTCATATTAACGAGTTCAAATTCGTGTTTTCTCTCGGTAACGAGTTGTCCTTGAAGAAAAAAGGTTTTTCTCGATAGCAGTGGACATCGCCGGAAAATTTGTGTTTTCCTTTTTATAGCGAGTAGAAATTTGTGTTTTATCTTTGGTAACGAGTTCGAATTCATGTTTTCTTCATATTAACGAGTTCAAATTCGTGTTTTTCTCTGTAACGAGTTGTCCTTGAAGAAAAAAGGTTTTTCTCGATAGCAGTGGACATCGCGGAAATTTGTGTTTTCCTTTATATGAGTAGAAATTTGTGTTTTATCTTTGGTAACGAGTTCGAATTCATGTTTTCTTCATATTAACGAGTTCAAATTCGTGTTTTTCTCTGTAAACGAGTTGTCCTTGAAGAAAAAAGGTTTTTCTCGATAGCAGTGGACATCGCGAAATTTGTGTTTTCCCTTTATAGCGAGTAGAAATTTGTGTTTTATCTTTGGTAACGAGTTCGAATTCATGTTTTCTTCATATTAACGAGTTCAAATTCGTGTTTTTCTCTGTAACGAGTTGTCCTTGAAGAAAAAAAGGGTTTTTCTCGATAGCAGTGGACATCGCGGAAATTTGTGTTTTCCTTTATATAGTAGAAATTTGTGTTTTATCTTTGGTAACGAGTTCGAATTCATGTTTTCTTCATATTAACGAGTTCAAATTCGTGTTTTTCTCTGGTAACGAGTTGTCCTTGAAGAAAAAAAAGTTTTTCTCTCGATAGCAGTGGACATCGCGGAAAAATTTGTGTTTTCCTTTATAGCAGTAGAAATTTGTGTTTTATCTTTGGTAACGAGTTCGAATTCATGTTTTCTTCATATTAACGAGTTCAAATTCGTGTTTTTCTCAGTAACGAGTTGTCCTTGAAGAAAAAAAAAAAAGGTTTTCTCATGATAGCAGTGGACATCGCGGAAAATTTGTGTTTTCCTTTATAGCAGTAGAAATTTGTGTTTTATCTTTGGTAGCGAGTTCGAATTCATGTTTTCTTCATATTAACGAGTTCAAATTCGTGTTTTTCTCTGGTAACGAGTTGTCCTTGAAGAAAAAAAAGGTTTTTCTCACGATAGCAGTGGACATCGCGGAAATTTGTGTTTTCCTTTATAGCAGTAGAAATTTGTGTTTTATCTTTGGTAACGAGTTCGAATTCATGTTTTCTTCATATTAACGAGTTCAAATTCGTGTTTTTCTCTGGTAACGAGTTGTCCTTGAAGAAAAAAGGTTTTTCTCGATAGCAGTGGACATCGCCGGAAATTTGTGTTTTCCTTTTTATAGCAGTAGAAATTTGTGTTTTATCTTTGGTATGAGTTCGAATTCATGTTTTCTTCATATTAACGAGTTCAAATTCGTGTTTTTCTCTGGTAACGAGTTGTCCTTGAAGAAAAAAAAGGTTTTTCTCGATAGCAGTGGACATCGCCGAAATTTGTGTTTTCCCTTTATAGCGAGTAGAAATTTGTGTTTTATCTTTGGTAACGAGTTCGAATTCATGTTTTCTTCATATTAACGAGTTCAAATTCGTGTTTTTCTCTGTAACGAGTTGTCCTTGAAGAAAAAAGGTTTTTTCTCGATAGCAGTGGACATCGCGGAAAATTTGTGTTTTCCTTTATAGCAGTAGAAATTTGTGTTTTATCTTTGGTAGCGAGTTCGAATTCATGTTTTCTTCATATTAACGAGTTCAAATTCGTGTTTTTCTCTGTAACGAGTTGTCCTTGAAGAAAAAAAAAAGTTTTTCTCGATAGCAGTGGACATCGCGGAAAATTTGTGTTTTCCTTTATAGCAGTAGAAATTTGTGTTTTATCTTTGGTAGCAGTTAAATTCATGTTTTCTTCATATTAACGAGTTCAAATTCGTGTTTTTCTCTGTAACGAGTTGTCCTTGAAGAAAAAAGGTTTCTCTCGATAGAGTGGACATCGCGGAAATTTGTGTTTTCCTTTATAGCGAGTAGAAATTTGTGTTTTATCTTTGGTAACGAGTTCGAATTCATGTTTTCTTCATATTAACGAGTTCAAATTCGTGTTTTTCTCTGGTAACGAGTTGTCCTTGAAGAAAAAAGGTTTTTCTCGATAGCAGTGGACATCGCGGAAAATTTGTGTTTTCCCTTTATAGCAGTAGAAATTTGTGTTTTATCTTTGGTAACGAGTTCGAATTCATGTTTTCTTCATATTAACGAGTTCAAATTCGTGTTTTTCTCTGTAACGAGTTGTCCTTGAAGAAAAAAAAGTTTTTCTCGATATAGAGTGGACATCGCGAAAATTTGTGTTTTCCTTTATAGCGAGTAGAAATTTGTGTTTTATCTTTGGTAACGAGTTCGAATTCATGTTTTCTTCATATTAACGAGTTCAAATTCGTGTTTTTCTCTGGTAACGAGTTGTCCTTGAAGAAAAAAGGTTTTTCTCGATAGCAGTGGACATCGCGGAAATTTGTGTTTTCCTTTATATACGAGTAGAAATTTGTGTTTTATATTTGGTAACGAGTTCGAATTCATGTTTTCTTCATATTAACGAGTTCAAATTCGTGTTTTTCTCTGTAACGAGTTGTCCTTGAAAAAAAAAAGGTTTTTCTCGATAGCAGTGGACATCGCCGGAAATTTGTGTTTTCCTTTTATAGCAGTAGAAATTTGTGTTTTATCTTTGGTAGCGAGTTCGAATTCATGTTTTCTTCATATTAACGAGTTCAAATTCGTGTTTTTCTCTGTAACGAGTTGTCCTTGAAGAAAAAAAAAGTTTTTCTCGATAGCAGTGGACATCGCCGGAAATTTGTGTTTTTTTCCTTTATAACGAGTAGAAATTTGTGTTTTATCTTTGGTAACGAGTTCGAATTCATGTTTTCTTCATATTAACGAGTTCAAATTCGTGTTTTTCTCTGGTAACGAGTTGTCCTTGAAGAAAAAAAGGTTTTTCACATCGCCGGAAATTTGTGTTTTCCCTTTATAACGAGTAGAAATTTGTGTTTTATCTTTGGTAACGAGTTCGAATTCATGTTTTCTTCATATTAACGAGTTCAAATTCGTGTTTTTCTCTTGTAACGAGTTGTCCTTGAAGAAAAAAAGGTTTTTCTCACGATAGCAGTGGACATCGCCGGAAATTTGTGTTTTCCCTTTATAGCAGTAGAAATTTGTGTTTTATCTTTGGTAGCGAGTTCGAATTCATGTTTTCTTCATATTAACGAGTTCAAATTCGTGTTTTTCTCTGTAACGAGTTGTCCTTGAAGAAAAAAAGGTTTTTCTCGATAGCAGTGGACATCGCCGGAAATTTGTGTTTTCCTTTATAGCAGTAGAAATTTGTGTTTTATCTTTGGTAACGAGTTCGAATTCATGTTTTCTTCATATTAACGAGTTCAAATTCGTGTTTTTCTCTGGTAGCGAGTTGTCCTTGAAGAAAAAAGGTTTTTCTCGATAGCAGTGGACATCGCGGAAAATTGTGTTTTCCCTTTATAGCAGTAGAAATTTGTGTTTTATCTTTGGTAGCGAGTTCGAATTCATGTTTTCTTCATATTAACGAGTTCAAATTCGTGTTTTTCTCTGGTAACGAGTTGTCCTTGAAGAAAAAAAGGTTTTTTCTCTGATAACGAGTGGACATCGCCGGAAATTTGTGTTTTCCCTTTGTAACGAGTAGAAATTTGTGTTTTATCTTTGGTATGAGTTCGAATTCATGTTTTCTTCATATTAACGAGTTCAAATTCGTGTTTTTCTCTGGTAACGAGTTGTCTTTGAAGAAAAAAGGTTTTTTCCCTGATAACGAGTGGACATCGCCGGAAATTTGTGTTTTCCCTTTATAACGAGTAGAAATTTGTGTTTTTTCTTTGGTAACGAGTTCGAATTCATGTTTTCTTCATATTAACGAGTTCAAATTCGTGTTTTTCTCTGGTAACGAGTTGTCCTTGAAGAAAAAAAAAGGTTTTTCTCGATAGCAGTGGACATCGCGGAAAATTGTGTTTTCCCTTTATAGCGAGTAGAAATTTGTGTTTTATCTTTGGTAACGAGTTCGAATTCATGTTTTCTTCATATTAACGAGTTCAAATTCGTGTTTTTCTCTGTAAGCGAGTTGTCCTTGAAGAAAAAAGGTTTTTCTCGATAGCAGTGGACATCGCCGGAAAAATTTTGTGTTTTCCCTTTATAGCGAGTAGAAATTTGTGTTTTATCTTTGGTAGCGAGTTCGAATTCATGTTTTCTTCATATTAACGAGTTCAAATTCGTGTTTTTCTCTGGTAACGAGTTGTCCTTGAAGAAAAAAAAGTTTTTCTCTCGATAGCAGTGGACATCGCGGAAATTTGTGTTTTCCCTTTATAGCGAGTAGAAATTTGTGTTTTATCTTTGGTAGCGAGTTCGAATTCATGTTTTCTTCATATTAACGAGTTCAAATTCGTGTTTTTCTCTGGTAACGAGTTGTCCTTGAAGAAAAAAAAGTTTTTCTCGATAGCAGTGGACATCGCCGGAAATTTGTGTTTTCCTTTATAGCAGTAGAAATTTGTGTTTTATCTTTGGTAACGAGTTCGAATTCATGTTTTCTTCATATTAACGAGTTCAAATTCGTGTTTTCTCTGGTAACGAGTTGTCCTTGAAGAAAAAAAAGGTTTTTCTCACGATAGCAGTGGACATCGCGGAAAATTTGTGTTTCCCTTTATAGCAGTAGAAATTTGTGTTTTATCTTTGGTAGCGAGTTCGAATTCATGTTTTCTTCATATTAACGAGTTCAAATTCGTGTTTTTCTCACAGTAACGAGTTGTCCTTGAAGAAAAAAGGTTTTCTCGATAGCAGTGGACATCGCCGGAAATTTGTGTTTTCCTTTATAGCAGTAGAAATTTGTGTTTTATCTTTGGTAACGAGTTCGAAATTCATGTTTTCTTCATATTAACGAGTTCAAATTCGTGTTTTTCTCTGTAGTAACGAGTTGTCCTTGAAGAAAAAAAAAAGTTTTTCTCGATAGCAGTGGACATCGCCGGAAATTTGTGTTTTCCCTTTATAGCGAGTAGAAATTTGTGTTTTATCTTTGGTAGCGAGTTCGAATTCATGTTTTCTTCATATTAACGAGTTCAAATTCGTGTTTTCTCTGGTAACGAGTTGTCCTTGAAGAAAAAAAAAGGTTTTTCTCGATAGCAGTGGACATCGCGGAAATTTTGTGTTTTCCTTTATAGCAGTAGTAAATTTGTGTTTTATCTTTGGTAACGAGTTCAATTCATGTTTTCTTCATATTAACGAGTTCAAATTAGTGTTTTCTCTCTGTAACGAGTTGTCCTTGAAGAAAAAAGGTTTTTCTCGATAGCAGTGGACATCGCGGAAATTTGTGTTTTCCCTTTATAGCAGTAGAAATTTGTGTTTTATCTTTGGTAACGAGTTCGAATTCATGTTTTCTTCATATTAACGAGTTCAAATTCGTGTTTTTCTCTGGTAACGAGTTGTCCTTGAAGAAAAAAAAGGTTTTTCTCGATAGCAGTGGACATCGCGGAAATTTGTGTTTTCCTTTTTATAGCAGTAGAAATTTGTGTTTTATCTTTGGTAACGAGTTCGAATTCATGTTTTCTTCATATTAACGAGTTCAAATTAGTGTTTTTCTCTGGTAACGAGTTGTCCTTGAAGAAAAAAAAAAGTTTTTCTCTCACGATAGCAGTGGACATCGCCGGAAATTTGTGTTTTCCCTTTATAGCAGTAGAAATTTGTGTTTTATCTTTGGTAGCGAGTTCGAATTCATGTTTTCTTCATATTAACGAGTTCAAATTCGTGTTTTTCTCTGGTAACGAGTTGTCCTTGAAGAAAAAAAAGGTTTTTCTCGATAGCAGTGGACATCGCGGAAATTTGTTTTTCCTTTATATAGAGTAGAAATTTGTGTTTTATCTTTGGTAGCGAGTTCGAATTCATGTTTTCTTCATATTAACGAGTTCAAATTCGTGTTTTTCTCTGTAACGAGTTGTCCTTGAAGAAAAAAAAGTTTTTCTCTCGATAGCAGTGGACATCGCGGAAAATTTGTGTTTTCCTTTTATAGCAGTAGAAATTTGTGTTTTATCTTTGGTAGCGAGTTCGAATTCATGTTTTCTTCATATTAACGAGTTCAAATTCGTGTTTTTCTCTGTAGCGAGTTGTCCTTGAAGAAAAAAGGTTTTCTCTCGATAGCAGTGGACATCGCCGGAAATTTGTGTTTTCCTTTATAGCAGTAGAAATTTGTGTTTTATCTTTGGTAACGAGTTCGAATTCATGTTTTCTTCATATTAACGAGTTCAAATTCGTGTTTTCTCACGTAACGAGTTGTCCTTGAAGAAAAAAAAGTTTTTCTCTCGATAGCAGTGGACATCGCGGAAATTTGTGTTTTCCCTTTATAGCAGTAGAAATTTGTGTTTTATCTTTGGTATGAGTTCGAATTCATGTTTTCTTCATATTAACGAGTTCAAATTCGTGTTTTTCTCTGGTAACGAGTTGTCCTTGAAGAAAAAAAAAAGGTTTTTCTCGATAGCAGTGGACATCGCGGAAATTTGTGTTTTCCTTTTATAGCAGTAGAAATTTGTGTTTTATCTTTGGTATGAGTTCGAATTCATGTTTTCTTCATATTAACGAGTTCAAATTCGTGTTTTTCTCTGGTAACGAGTTGTCCTTGAAGAAAAAAAGGTTTTTCTCGATAGCAGAGTGGACATCGCGCGGAAAATTTGTGTTTTCCTTTATAGCAGTAGAAATTTGTGTTTTATCTTTGGTAACGAGTTCAATTTCATGTTTTCTTCATATTAACGAGTTCAAATTCGTGTTTTTCTCTGTTAATGAGTTGTCCTTGAAGAAAAAAGGTTTTCTCTCGATAGCAGTGGACATCGCGGAAATTTGTGTTTTCCCTTTATAGCAGTAGAAATTTGTGTTTTATCTTTGGTAACGAGTTCGAATTCATGTTTTCTTCATATTAACGAGTTCAAATTCGTGTTTTTCTCAGTAACGAGTTGTCCTTGAAGAAAAAAGGTTTTTCTCGATAGCAGTGGACATCGCGGAAAAATTTGTGTTTTCCACTTTATAACGAGTAGAAATTTGTGTTTTATCTTTGGTAACGAGTTCGAATTCATGTTTTCTTCATATTAACGAGTTCAAATTCGTGTTTTTCTCACAGTAACGAGTTGTCCTTGAAGAAAAAAAAAAGTTTTTCTCGATAGCAGTGGACATCGCGGAAATTTGTGTTTTCCCTTTATAGCGAGTAGAAATTTGTGTTTTATCTTTGGTAGAGTTCGAATTCATGTTTTCTTCATATTAACGAGTTCAAATTCGTGTTTTTCTCACGGTAACGAGTTGTCCTTGAAGAAAAAAAAGTTTTTCTCGATAGCAGTGGACATCGCGGAAATTTGTGTTTTCCTTTTTATAGCAGTAGAAATTTGTGTTTTATCTTTGGTAACGAGTTCGAATTCATGTTTTCTTCATATTAACGAGTTCAAATTAGTGTGTTTTCTCTGTAACGAGTTGTCCTTGAAGAAAAAAAGGTTTTTCTCACGATAGCAGTGGACATCGCGGAAATTTGTGTTTTCCTTTATAGCAGTAGAAATTTGTGTTTTATCTTTGGTAACGAGTTCGAATTCATGTTTTCTTCATATTAACGAGTTCAAATTCGTGTTTTTCTCTGGTAACGAGTTGTCCTTGAAGAAAAAAAGGTTTTTCTCGATAGCAGTGGACATCGCGGAAATTTGTGTTTTCCCTTTATAGCAGTAGAAATTTGTGTTTTATCTTTGGTAACGAGTTCGAATTCATGTTTTCTTCATATTAACGAGTTCAAATTCGTGTTTTTCTCTGGTAACAGTAGCGAGTTGTCCTTGAAGAAAAAAAAGTTTTTTCTCACGATAGCAGTGGACATCGCCGGAAATTTGTGTTTTCCCTTTATAGCAGTAGAAATTTGTGTTTTATCTTTGGTAGCGAGTTCGAATTCATGTTTTCTTCATATTAACGAGTTCAAATTAGTGTTTTTCTCTGGTAACGAGTTGTCCTTGAAGAAAAAAAAGGTTTTTCTCACGATAGCAGTGGACATCGCCGGAAATTTGTGTTTTCCTTTATAGCAGTAGAAATTTGTGTTTTATCTTTGGTAACGAGTTCGAATTCATGTTTTCTTCATATTAACGAGTTCAAATTCGTGTTTTTCTCACGGTAGCGAGTTGTCCTTGAAGAAAAAAAAAGGTTTTTCTCGATAGCAGTGGACATCGCCGGAAATTTGTGTTTTCCCTTTATAGCAGTAGAAATTTGTGTTTTATCTTTGGTAGCGAGTTCGAATTCATGTTTTCTTCATATTAACGAGTTCAAATTCGTGTTTTCTCTGTAGTAGAGTTGTCCTTGAAGAAAAAAAAAGGGTTTTTCTCGATAGCAGTGGACATCGCCGGAAATTTGTGTTTTCCCTTTATAGCAGTAGAAATTTGTGTTTTATCTTTGGTAGCGAGTTCGAATTCATGTTTTCTTCATATTAACGAGTTCAAATTCGTGTTTTCTCTGGTAGCGAGTTGTCCTTGAAGAAAAAAGGTTTTCTCGATAGCAGTGGACATCGCCGGAAATTTGTGTTTTCCTTTTATAGCGAGTAGAAATTTGTGTTTTATCTTTGGTAGCGAGTTCGAATTCATGTTTTCTTCATATTAACGAGTTCAAATTCGTGTTTTTCTCTGTAACGAGTTGTCCTTGAAGAAAAAAGGTTTTTCTCGATAGCAGTGGACATCGCGGAAAATTTGTGTTTTCCCTTTATAGCAGTAGAAATTTGTGTTTTATCTTTGGTAGCGAGTTCGAATTCATGTTTTCTTCATATTAACGAGTTCAAATTCGTGTTTTTCTCTGTAGTAGCGAGTTGTCCTTGAAGAAAAAAAAGGTTTTTCTCACGATAGCAGTGGACATCGCCGAAAATTTGTGTTTCCCTTTATAGCAGTAGAAATTTGTGTTTTATCTTTGGTAACGAGTTCGAATTCATGTTTTCTTCATATTAACGAGTTCAAATTCGTGTTTTTCTCACGGTAACGAGTTGTCCTTGAAGAAAAAAAAGGTTTTTCTCACGATAGCAGTGGACATCGCCGGAAATTTGTGTTTTCCTTTATAGCGAGTAGAAATTTGTGTTTTATCTTTGGTAACGAGTTCGAATTCATGTTTTCTTCATATTAACGAGTTCAAATTCGTGTTTTTCTCAGTAACGAGTTGTCCTTGAAGAAAAAAAAAGGTTTTTCTCACGATAGCAGTGGACATCGCCGGAAATTTGTGTTTTCCTTTATAGCAGTAGAAATTTGTGTTTTATCTTTGGTAACGAGTTCGAATTCATGTTTTCTTCATATTAACGAGTTCAAATTCGTGTTTTTCTCTCAGTAGCGAGTTGTCCTTGAAGAAAAAAAAGGTTTTTCTCGATAGCAGTGGACATCGCGGAAAATTTGTGTTTTCCCTTTATAGCGAGTAGAAATTTGTGTTTTATCTTTGGTAGCGAGTTCGAATTCATGTTTTCTTCATATTAACGAGTTCAAATTCGTGTTTTTCTCTGTAACGAGTTGTCCTTGAAGAAAAAAGGTTTTTCTCGATAGCAGTGGACATCGCGGAAATTTGTGTTTTCCTTTATAGCAGTAGAAATTTGTGTTTTATCTTTGGTAACGAGTTCGAATTCATGTTTTCTTCATATTAACGAGTTCAAATTCGTGTTTTTCTCTGGTAACGAGTTGTCCTTGAAGAAAAAAAAGTTTTTCTCGATAGCAGTGGACATCGCCGGAAATTTGTGTTTTCCCTTTATAGCGAGTAGAAATTTGTGTTTTATCTTTGGTATGAGTTCGAATTCATGTTTTCTTCATATTAACGAGTTCAAATTCGTGTTTTCTCTGCAGTAACGAGTTGTCCTTGAAGAAAAAAAAGGTTTTTCTCACGATAGCAGTGGACATCGCGGAAATTTGTGTTTTCCTTTATAGCAGTAGAAATTTGTGTTTTATCTTTGGTATGAGTTCGAATTCATGTTTTCTTCATATTAACGAGTTCAAATTCGTGTTTTTCTCACAGTAGCGAGTTGTCCTTGAAGAAAAAAAAGGGTTTTCTCGATAGCAGTGGACATCGCCGGAAATTTGTGTTTTCCGCTTTATAGCGAGTAGAAATTTGTGTTTTATCTTTGGTAGCGAGTTCGAATTCATGTTTTCTTCATATTAACGAGTTCAAATTCGTGTTTTCTCTGGTAACGAGTTGTC